>APFE030832420.1:40386-58555 GCA_000404065.3 Pinus taeda
GCTTCTATGGGGCACAATAGTAACAATATGGGCACTGCATGGGTACATCAATATAATAAGTGGGTTGTACTAATAACAGTAAGGGGTTACACTAGTAGTATAGGGGTCTAACATAAGTTCAGATTTATATACTTGTTTTTTTAAACAATTCTCTTTTCTTTAAAATTTTCATTTTACTCCTTAAAGGCCATTGTCTTGGTTTGGAGACCAATATTGACAATGTCATTCACTAGTTGTAACTTAGTTGAACAAGTTGGCTCTCGATGAGACCCCTTGTCTTTTGATTGATACAATCTCAAGCCATTACCCTTTTTTGATATGCAGTATTGGTAATGTTAGCTAGTTATTTCCGTATAACCATGGTAAGTCAGCTCTTGATGAGACCTCTTATCCTTTAAGTTTAGTAATATTTTAGAATTACACTCTGAGGATGAAAGCTTACTAGATGGGGTGAATCATTGACTCCTTAAGATTTTCTGGATGACAATTGTAGAGTTAAAGACTTTGCTTTCTTGAAGATACTTTTCTTAACTGATGGTAGAGCAAAGGCTTCTTTATAAAGCCAAGGTTTAACAAAAGACAAATAATTTCGACAGAGAACAAGAAATTTTAGAGCAATAAAACTTAACCCATGTTTCAAATGTGAAATTCATCTTCTTAACCATCTCTACTTATACAAGCGAAAAGTCAAAATATAAAAGAGACTATTATTTGTAAAGCCAAAAGTAAATGCTACTTAACTTTTATTTTTCCTAAAAAGTAAAGGCAATAATATACAAGGAATAGAAGAGGTGATCTTCTATGAAAAATATTTCTTAAGGATCTTCCCATTAATAGGTAGAGATTCTCTCTTGCCTGATAAATCTTGTAATAAAAAGGTTGATGGGCCTATATGTTCCATAATCTGAAATGGGCCAAGCCACATTCATTGGAACTCGGTATGCTTACCTTTTTCCTCGTGTGCTTTATCCCATTTCAATGTCAGGTCTCCGAGCTGAAAGGATTTTGTATGTACATAATTTGCATCAAAGGAATCTTTAACTAACTGTTGATTATGTGTGTGTGTAATTTTGGAATTTTCCCTTTCTTCTTCGAGCTTAAGGATTTGTAATTGTCTCACTTTCATAGAAGAGGAAGGCGTTTCTTCAATAAATTAAACTAGGGCTAGCAAGGGAATAGCTACATTTGTTAGGAGGACAGCTTCTTTCCCATAGACCAAATTAAAAGGAGAAGTGCCTACTAAGGCCTTCTATGTTATTTGATCTGCCCATAGAGAAAATATTAAAGACTTATGCTAGTTTTTCTGACTTTGATCAACGGTTTGTTTAATAATCCTTATGAGATTTTTGTTTGTAGATTCGGCTAAGCCATTTACTTGAGGATATTAGTTAGCAGAGTATTTAAGTTCAAAACCTCTTTTAAGAGCAAATTTTGTCATAGCATTGCCTGAAAAATAAGATGCATTATCAAACATAAAGGAAGATGGCAGACCAAATATGGTAATAATAAATTGATCGATGAATTCAATGATGTTTTTTCAGAATTGGCTGCCTTAAGCGGAATTGCTTCCACCCATTTTGTGAAGTAATCAGTTGTTGTAAGAATGTATATATGTTGCTTAGAGGAGTGAGGAACAATCTCAACTATCATGTCCAGTCCCCATTGTTCAAATGGTTGTTCAATGTTGACTTGTTGAAATGGTAATGCGGGTTTCCCCTGTCTTCCAGTAGTTGTTTGACAATCTTTACATTTCCTTACATAATTGTGTGCATCCTTGAATAAGGTTGGCCAGTAATAGCTAGCATCCAGGATTTTATGTGCGGTCGTATCCCCTCCAAAATGTCCACCAGCTGGTCCATCATGGAGTTCCTGCAAAACCTTTTCTGCCTCAAATTTTTCAAGACATCTAAGCAAAACAAAATCATAATTTATTCTAAATAGCACATTATTGATGATTTGGTATTGTCTAGATTTTAGCCGCAAAGCCCTTTTTCTTTGGTAACTTACTCGTGGAGGGGCATACCCATTTCTTAAATAAAAGATGATATCAGCATATCTGGATTCAGTGTCATTAAGGCTTACCTCGTATACTTGTATATCGTCACATGAATCTTGTAGCGTTGATAAGTTGGATGCTCCTGCTAACATTTTGCAAAAACCTTGACCTTTTACAATTTTAGTTGGTCTGATTTCAATGTCATATTCTTGTAGTGTTGTTACCTAATTTTCCCTCTTCTCACCTACATACCTTTGTATTAATAGATTTCTCACTGCTGAGAATGGTACTACTATCTTTGTGTGGGTTTTGAGGAGGAAGGGTCTAAAATGATTTATGGATTTGAAAATAGGGAAGGCTTATTTTTCAACATTTGAATAGTTCAATTCAGCCCCGTGTAAATTGGAGCTAACAAAAGAAATTGGTGCTTTGGCTTTATCATCATTGACCTGTGTTAATATAGCTGCATATGATTTCTCGGAAGCAAAAGTATATAAAATGAAATGATTAGAAAAATTTAGAGTTTCTAAAGAGGGAGAATTTGTGATCGCTTGTTTAATCAAATCAAAGGCTTCATGCTATTTGTGTCCCCATTTAAAAAGAAAATTTTCCTTAATCATGGATTGAAGAGGTAAAACAATTCATGAAAAGTGAGGGACAAATCTTTTGACAAAATTAATCTGACCTAAGAAAGATTGCATAGACTTTTTGTTATGAGGTAAAGGAATTTCAGAAATTTCTTTTATTCTATCAGGGTCAATGTGAATCCCTTCTTTGGATATAATGAATCCAAGGAGTTTTCCTTCACTTAACGCAAAGAAATATTTCTTGGGATTAAGAGAAATTTTGTACCTCTGACAACGCTCAAAGATTTGTTTTAAATCTCTCAAATGATTACTGCATTTTTTGGAGTATATAGTTATATCATCTAAATATATTACCACTGATTTGTTTACAAAACCTTTGAAATCTACATCCATGGCTCTTTGAAACATTGCACCAACATTGACTAATCCAAATGGCATCTTTTGATAGGCGTAGGTTCCCCATTTGGTTCTAAATTTAGTCTTTAGTCAGTCATCTGGATGCACTAGAATCTAATTATAACCTGAAAATCCATCCAAGAAAGACATTAGTTTTGGGCATGCCACTAATTGCAATATATGTTCCATAGGAGGCAATGGAGAGTTTTCCTTTTGACAAGATTTGTTGAGATTGCAAAAGTCTATACATATTCGAATATCACCATTCTTTTTCCTAACTGGGACAAGGTTGGAGACCCACCTGGAATGTATGACCGAGAAAATAATCTTGGCTTTCAGCAGTTTATTCAATTCAGATTTAATCTGATTTTCTAAATTGGGATGAATCTTTCTCAATTTCTGTTGCACGGGTTTTTAATCATATGTCATGGGGCTGGTATGTTGAATTATAGAAATGCTGTATGTTTTAAGATCTTCATAGTTCCAAGCAAAGACATTCTTATATTTCTTCAACAAATGTATGAAGGCTGATTTTTCATCTGATGTAAGACCAAGTCTTGGATTGATATTTTGAGGTTTAAGGTCAGTTCCAAGATTAACCAATTCAAACCTCAAAGTTGAACTCTGAAGTTTTGAGTTGTTTGGTCTTTTGAATCTGTCCTTAAGGTCATATAAATCTTCCAACTTAACAATAGATTTAGGTATAGCATTCATTGTTGCTTCTTGCTTAAGTTGGTTGTCATGCTGATCTTCATCAATTATCTAGTCCTTATAAGAACCTTCTGATTTCAAAAATCTGATGATATCAGGATCGTTGTTAAAGACTCGCCAATTTGTGACATTATCGGGAATAGAAAGCCTAAAATTCAATTCAATAGAAAAGAGATCGGGACTGTAATCTCCTGGTGGAATGAGCTTGGAGGTGAAATTAGCCAAAATATTGGCGCTTGCATTTTGGAGTCTTAGGATAGGAGAAATATTAAACATTATAAAGTAGAAGTATGGTCTTGGACTAACGATTGATAATGTTTCAAATGTCCAGACAAAAAGTGTATAGTAGTTCTTACCTATTTTATCACAATTTCTGAATCCCAAAACACTTGAAGGTGTTTGATATTAAGGCTGATGGCCTTATACAGACCTTGAACTAACGCTTCATGTTCAACAGTGTTATTTGTGCAATCAAGTTCAAGTCTGCATGCTAACATAGTTTTTTCCCCTTCTCGGCTAACTAATATGCATCCTGCTCCTGCTAGATCATTGGATTTAGATCTGTCAAAAAATCATTTCCAAAATAAAGAGCTAACCACAGGTTTATCTACAAAATTTATACACTTAGAAGTATTTGTTTGAGAAAAATTTTCAACTTGCGATACAACAGAATTTTCCAAGAAAGGTGAAGTATTTGCATTGAAATTTCCTAGAAATGATTCGACTGAGTAGTTTTCGATGATTTTGCTGCTATATGCAATTGGTTCATTCTCTCCTTTTAATTTTGTAACAATATATTTTTTATGTTTTTCGCGATCAACCCTTCTTTGATTTGGCTTGCCATTATAGGGAAGCCACATGTGAGACCAGTCTGTCGCAAAATAACCATGGAGCTTCTCTGACCAGTCTCTACTAATAATTAAGTCGTAGAACTCAGGAATATCAGCTACAAGAATGTAATGACTTGACACACTTTAGGGTTCGATGAAAGTCTAATGGTAACTTGATTAAGTTCCTCTATAACTTCGACTTGGGATCAGTCTAACTGCACAATGCGCACAGTGGATTTTTGAGGCAGAACATTCAATTTCACACACATTGTTCTTGGTAAAATATTAGATGAAGCTCCATAATCAACTAAACAGTTGTGTAGATTTTTGTTGAAAAATTCAAAAGTCAACAAAAATGGAGGAGTATGGGATTTAGATCTTCCTCCGATTAGAGAAATATCGGTAGGATCAATTCTGTCTAGTGAAGTACTAGGGGGGCTTTCGATTTCTTGGGCAGCTTGTGAGACTACAACAGTAGGAAGAGGCGAAGTAGGGACTGCTTTGAGTTCTTTGAGCAACAACTTATGTTGATGTTTCAACTTGCTAAGCTCATGAAAAGTAATGTTTTCCCTAGTATTTTTCATATCATCCACAATGTTGTATTCCATTTCATCATATACTATCAGGGTCTTAGCTGGAGGTGAAGAATTTGATTGAAGAGGAGTGGTTTGGGTAGATTTGGATGGATACTTCTTACCTGTTGTTTTGCCCTCGAGAGTCGGAGTTGATACCTTCTTCTTTGGATTTGTTTGAGGTCAATCAACAGGGTTTCTACTTCAGGTCGCAATAGGTAGTGCTTCTTGTGTATATTCATTGGAAAAAATAAAGTCCCACATTCCTTGTAATTCGACCACTTCTTCATCATCTATTTGCTCTTCAGTAGTTGAGACTTCTTCATCCTCCATATCTGATTCAGCATTTGATATAGTGCTTGGAGGCTTAGGATCAGTGGAGAGATTCCTTTTATATGGTCTGAAATATTTCTTTGAGGAAGTCTCTGCTACTTGTTTCTTGATATCAACCATTTAATTAGACATGGTTTTGAGGACTTTTGTAAACCTTCAAGATTAAAAGGATCTTGGATTCATCCCTAAAAGTCACTTTCTTGGATTTTCGTTCCTCTAAAGAATTTTTCTTATCTAAAGCTAGAATTTGTTTTCTACAGCTATTGCTTCTTTCATGTTTTCTGCCAAAGTTGGTTTGGCATCTCTATCGACGAAAATAGTTGCGTTCGAAGGAAGGGCAGAAATGTACCATTCATTTTGGACTTCATCATGGGCTTGGATGTCGTTGGTATTTTATTCAATAACTTGTTAAAACAAGAATTGAATTCTTTGATCAGTTCTTTAGGTTCAGCTTTCAAATTGGAGAGATCGTTAAGAAGGGTCGTTATGGATCTGTCATCTCCAAATTTGGTTAGGAACTGCTCTTGAAAGGCATCCCAACTATTAATAGAACTTGATGGTAATGAAAAGTACAATGATCATGCTGATCCTTGTAAGGTATAAGGGAATAATCTTACAACTGCATCTTCTTCTACTACTTCATTTAGGTTAATGGACAACATAAAATTGTTTATGTGTTCCTCATCTAGTAGGCCATTATCAGGATTGAACTTTGGTAACCGTTTTTCAGGATGGGCTGTCGATTGGTGTAAAGGCCCTACCATCCATACGACTCCTGGATTTGTCCATGACCTTGGAGGGTTTTGAGCCATTGTTGGTATCTGCATAGAGGAAGATGTTCCAGTGGTTGAAGGTGATTAGGTAGAGGAGGCTTGTGCTCCAGTACCTATGTAAATCATGATCTAGAGTTGTGAGGAGGGTGATTGACCTTGTGATGAGATGGATGAAATGAATGAGGATGATTGAGGTGATGATGTGAGAACCTCACTATGGGATTCAGATGGTGTCCTCTTAGCCCTCTTACAGCTTGGTAGAGGGAATTCGAATGAGGGATCCCAAACTTTTCACTTTGTGCTCTAGTCAATCTTTCAGATGAGGGAAACTGAGAAGTAATGTTATCTTGGGAAAACTCAGATTCTTCTTGAGATATCAAAATCCCCTATAATTTATGAATCAGAGATTGGACTTCAGTGGTTTCTATAGAAGAAGAATGATCTAGCTTCTGTAGAATTTCAATAGTGGGTTCTAAGGGTGTCTTTACAACTTCTCGCTTAGGATTCAAAGATTTGGAATGTGATCAAGAAGTTGGAGGTGAGGGTGAGGGAGTTTTACTCTTAGAATGGCATGTTGGTTTGAATTTAATTTCCATTCATAGTTAGGCCCTCCTTCTAGCGCCAAAATGTTGAAGCCTCAAAAATTGTCGCTACAACATGGGGGAAAACCACTCGGTCCAGACCTTGGTTGGCAGCTCCTTTTCTATTTGGTGTAGTGGCTCCAATTGGGGATAATGGGACTAGTTTCCCAAAAAGAGATTTTGATAGTTTTGATGGGGTAATATATGATGTAACGGGGGGATTATTAAGCTAAGTGTAATCTGATATAAACTATTTGAACACATGCATATATCCTAGTTTAAACACTATTAAACTATAACTATGCCTGGGAATAAAGTAAAGTATGCAATCTACAATAATGTCCTATAGCAATTGGTAATAGAGATCATTCAACTGCAATAAGAAGTGAAATCATTTAACAATAATCGTTTTGGATAAATAGTTAGCCAAAACGATTGTGAAAGATATATCACATATAGCATCGTCCATATATTCAGCAGAAAATTAAAGACAACACCATACAAAAGTGTAATAATGCTAACCGAAATTCAAACTTTCATACATAAAACAATTGAAGAAAAGTTATTTCCCACTACATAAATAAAACAGAATCACAAGATAAAAGTACCATATATGATAAGTTCTTCTCATGTGTTTCAGCAATATCGACCTAATTCGAATCAATTCAACATCATCTAAGAGTGAAAAAGTGCAATTTTAGTAGAACATGCCAGATATTAAAAAGAAAATAGATCCTATTCCATTCACTCCACCAAAACCTCCTCAAAGGTACAGAAGTGCATGTTTTGAAGAATGTTTTTGATAAAAATTTTGGACCCCTCTCTAACTGCATGAGAGGGGTTTAAATACTGAAACTATACGTCTTCTTGTCATACAGAATGTCTAGGTAGCGCGACAACGCTCAGAGTAAGGGCTGTCACTCTTAAATCCTTACTCACTCTGTTTAGACTCTCTCCTAGACAAGTCAAGGGGGGTAGTCCCTAGGCGAATAGATGAGGATAGCCTGAGAAAAACAGACTCTAGGAAATTTTAATGATGGATAACTTGATGAATTTAAATGATTAAATCAGATTGATAGATTAAACGCCAAAATAAACAAGACACGACCATAAGATAGAAATAATTTTAGACCAGTGCCTTCGATATCTGAATTAACCATAAACAAAACAAGCTACCCAGAATGGTTTTCAATATGTGACAAAAAGTGATGATAATCCACATAAATGCCTAACATTATCACATGCAAAAGATTCCAGATTTAAAATGATTATCGTTAATGATCAAAATCTAGAATTTTCCAAAAGCCAATATGATTTATCGCACCAGACTATAGAAGATTCATGAGAAATGCATTTAATAACACCAAGGAACCTTAAATTTAAATTTTTATTATTCCTTAGGCAATAACTGAAAAACTTAAAATCTTTAATGCGACGAAAAAATGAATCAAAAGGGCTAAAAATAAAAAATAAAAATTAATGGGCCATAAGCCACATTTAAGTTTTCTCAACATTAAAGCACAAACCCTTTATTTTATTTTTAAAATCCTTAGTCACCAAAGTTTTAAATTTTTTATGATCTTTTAAATGTTTAGGATTTTAAATATTTTAGATTTTTTTAGACTTTTGAAATTTTTTATTTTTTTAGATTTAAAATTTTTTAATTTTTATAAATTTTAGATTTTTTTAATTTTTTTGAAATTTTTAGATATTTTAAATTAAAAATTAAATCATAAAAAAATAAAAATGAAATCAAAACCGAAATTTTTATTTATTTATTTTATTTTTATTTTTCTATGAATCTAACTTAAGTCTTAAAACAAACCTAAAATTGAATCAAAGTTAAACCTTAACAAATAATAAAAATAAAAAAGAAATATATACACTCATATATACAAATAAAAACGAAATATATATATGATTAACCCTAGCTACTACACAAACACTAATCGAAATGTTACTTTAGTTTGGGCTTGCAGGGTTTCAGGTGAGAGAAGAGAAGCTTGACGGCAGGAGGATGCGGACCAGGTTTGCGTGAAAGTGGCAGCGTGAAGGGTGTGCATGGGAGGTTGTTGTAGGTCCAACGCAATGCAAATGCGTGGAGGAGAGAACGAGCAGATAACTGGAGTTGTGTGGTTTTGATGTGTTTTGCGGGTGCGAAGGTGAAAGTGAGGAGCAGAAATGGAAGCAGCAAGGTAAGGAGCAGCGAATATGGATGATAACGAAGAGTGAGAGCGTGAACGGTAAGGAAAGATGGATCCCATGAGAGAGAGAGCCACAAATGCAGGGAAAGAGTAGCTTTGGAAATACAATGGCGGGTTTGTGGAGCGATGTGATGTAGCGTGGAGCTGGGCTGAGGGTTAGGGAGAAATGACAAGCAAAAAATGCGTAGAAGGGAAGGGTAAAGAAAGAATATAAACGATGAGGAGATAGCGTGTGGGTTGAAGACTGCGTGCAGAGGTTAGATAGGCAGCGATGATCTTTTATTTTTATTCATTTTTATTCTTGTGTTCAGGTTTGCAATGGATGCGAGGGTTTGATGTAGCAAGCAGCAAAGGAAGGGTAAGCCACATGGAGCTTAGTTATCGCAGCGTGGAGAATGGATGGATGGCAACACGCTAGGAAGATAGCACACAAATGGAGGTTGCGTGGAGGGAGGAAAGCTTATGGCTACAGAATGAGGGCTTGAAACAACCCAGAGAGCAGAGATTAGCCAGTCGGAGAAGGTTGCGTGGAGGTTTGGCAGCAATCCCACGGCCTGCTTAAAAAAAAAAAATCGAAAATTTTCCTGTAACAAAAATAAACCCCAAGCGGCAATAGACAGATGGCCTGGAAAACCCTCAAATTTTTTCAGAAACCTTAAAAAAATTTAAATTTTTTTTGCTTCAGATTTTCCTGGTGAAAACCCCAAAAAGATTTCCACATCTGAGATAAATACCCCTGCAAGAGCTGATTCTGAGGCCAAATCTTACCCTCCAGGGCCTAGATTTGGCTTCAAACAAGATCTCCTCTTCAGACCTGCAACCTGCAATGGAAAAAAAAAATGCCCAGAAACAATATATGCAAGGATGAAACTAAAAACCCCAAAAACCAACTAAATAATTACAGTATTCACAAGCTAAAGGCTCTAAGTAGCCAGAACTATCATTATGCCACACATATTTTTAAAATTTTAAATTTAATGTGAGGTGCTTCAGAGAAAACCCTTCATGCATCAACAATGGAATTTCTAATGATAAGCTCGGGATTCAATCAAGCTAGGCCCTTCAGAAAATGTTGATCGGGAGTTGGCTGGTCCAACTGAAAACTTCCCCGAATGCCCGACGATATCAAAATCAAAAATTTCCTGCACAACTTAATTCAATCATTAACATAGAGAGATAAAATGACAATAAAATTCAGATCTACTGGAAATACCTTCTATTATATTCAGAAATTAAACTATCATTCAAACCCCAGTGACCAAACAAGATACCTGTGCTTAAATCGCTCTTCATAAAGCTATCATCAATGGCTTAAAGTCAATCTATGCATGAAAATAAAATATCTTATAGCATTTCCACGAAGAGTAACACCAGCAGAAATTAACCCCAACGTTTTTCTTTATTGCACATGAAAAATGATTACAAGAGAGATTTCACTTAGCACACGACTCCAAGATCGAATGATCTCAACTGACAACTGACCTCCTATTTAAAGATAAATCTTCCAACGGCTAGTTCAAGTGATCCTTGTCAAAGCGATCTCAACCGTTGATAAGAATCAAAATTTCTTTTAATCTCATCCCTTGAAATTTTAAATATTGAGGAAATTCAAAATTATCAATTAAATACATTTTAATTAATTCAAAAATTAAATTTTTGAATTAATTTCCTCAAAATTTTGACTTTGACTTAACTCTAGGGACCAAGGGCATAAAACTTTAGGAAAATAATCAATTAACCTTAGTCCCTGGACCTTTTAAAATTTAACTTTTCAAAGGACCCTCGAATTTAGCCTTTGGAAAATTTAAAATTACCTAGGACCTAGGACTTATGAGGGGATAAATTATTTTTCTAACTCTCAAGACATTTTACATCATGATTTTTACATTTTTACATCTCAAGGGGGAAAACTCATTTGATAGAGACCCTCATAGACTACCCAGTTCTACGACATAAACATAATCTAGCAGATCAAGCAATTTGTAATAAAATAACCTAACCAAATAGTTAGGATTATTCCCAAATCACTTTTACATAGACTCAATCTAACACACTAGGACTCCCCTAAGATTCTAAAGACAAAATCCATTCAGCCTTTGGGGTAAGGCTGAAGGAAAACTCTACTGATCATGGATCGGTGAGACAAAAAAACCTTCCGGAATGTAGATCATCACCAGAAAATTAGGTTTACCTAGGCAATTACATACATGACACAGATCTAGTGAGTTTATTTACAATTTACACATGCAGACTTGGTTTACAATATAACATGATCAGGTTGATGATGATAGTCGAATGGCATGGACACATTGATCAAGCGCTATCCCTTTTGTGAAAAAAATGGGGTGTACTTCTATGGGTTGTTGACACATAGTGGTCAACAGATCTTAAAATAGATTATTACAAAAATAAATGAGCAGGTTTAAATGACCTTCCTCAGATTATGATAAATAAAAATAAAACAAAGTGACTAACTCCTTTGTATTTCATCCTTAAGATCTCAAATATCTGACATTGGTTTGAGTTGTGCCAGTTGATCAATCGCACATTTCAATTGTCCAATAAATATAGCATCTGTCAATGTTGGCACCATTTTTTGTGTGGAGATAGTTAGGAATCGCAAGGTCATCCACTGGTTGTATGGTTTGACTAAGAATTGCCAGTATGCTTCCCAGTTCATCTTACTCATTTGTCTGTTCACCGCCTCCCTTTTCTTTGTTACTTGTCTCCATTATTGCTCTAGTTGATTGGCGTTTGGAAGAAACCCTGGTATAGATTCTGCAACCAGGTTGGCGCCATGTAGATTTTCATTAATGGCTTCAATGATGTTATTTGGTGCTACTTCCGCGACCATTGTTGCCCTTTCTGCTTACTTGAGCTGAGAATCCTAGTCTACAAATATAATTTATTTATGCAATTCCTCCAGTTTCAGAAAATCAGCCTTTCTCCCATCTTCTGATTCTTGCTAGGTGATAAAGTCAGAAATCCTTTTATGGAGTTCATCATACTCAAGTCTCATGTCAACGACTTGGCTTGTTAGCATATCACTGATCTCGCAATAAGGACTTATTTGTGAGATTTTCTGGCACGGAACTTCCTTTTGTTGCATTAATTGGGCGTTAAGGTTGAGTGCTTCTTTCACGAACTGATCAATTCGCAGACTATCTTTATACTTCTCTATCATAGATTGAATCCACACATCATTTTCTGATAGGCTGGCTTGATGTTGTATTTGCATCTGTTCAAACTCCTACTGTAGTTTGGATATTTGTAACTCTGCTTATTAGTTAGATTTTTCTTGCTCTAATTGTTGTTCCAACAACAGGATCTTTTTTTCCTTTTCTCTTAGCAGCATTTGGACCTTTATTGCTTTATCAATATTTACCCTAGCATAGACTCCCACAAATTGCGATAATCTCATAAGGTTCTCAGATGGGTCCATGGGAAAATATTTCCAGACAATGTCCATTGGTTCGTTGTTGGGAGTGGTATTAGTTGCAGCATCTAACTTTTTTTTTCTTCCTCTGCCTTTTGATGACATCTTTATGGGTAGGGCTATAAAACATATCTAATGGAGGAATTTCCTCAATTCTCAAAATAATTTTAGAAGTGAGGGTGGCAGGAATGAGCTCCACATCCTGAGTGCCTACAGGTGTCTCCATTGTAATTTCTTGAGTTGATTTTTATTGTGTATTTTGTATCTCAGATGTATGATCCTCTATATGGAGCTTCTTATTAAAATGCTCCCATTCTTTTTCTAAATCAATAACTAGGGGTTTCGCCGACTAAGTGGAAGTAGAGGAAAGTTTAACCTGTTTCTTTGTCGAGGTTTGTTGGGTTGCTTTTTCTGTGGTTCCGACTGTGTCCCTTTCGGACTATCTGTTTTTATTGCCCCCATTTTGAGACTATAGTTGTGAGTGCTCTGACTCACGAGTATACTTTTCCTAGGACTCTGCTTCGGAATTTTATTTGGAATTTTCTCTGAAGTTTTCGTCTAAGCTTACACTGGGAGTTGGCTCCCTTATTTGTTCAATCTGCAGCAGGTCTAATGGGACCTATAATAATCTCCTTTCCCTATATTCACGGAAGGCTTCAAGATCATCTGGGGAAAAAAGTAATGATGCCATATGCGTCACTTCTGAAAACGTCTCTTTTTGTAGGAAGAGGTCATCGAAGGCATCTTCCTCATGGGTGAATGGTTTCACTTTCACCATAGTAGTGAAGTCTTTGGCACTACCATTTGGGTCATACTGTCTTCCTGGGAATGTAGTTAATTTCAAAGATTTCATAATCTCTACTTCCTTGCATGCATCTCCAAAATCGTGTAGTGAAAACACACCACATTGCAACAGAAATGTAGGCCAAATGGCCTTTTTCTGTTCCTTCAATCCTCTGCTCAAGCCACCTTCCCCTGTTGTTTGGTAGGCTATCTCCCTAGCCATTAACTTATCAGGGACATAGTATGGGAGGACATGCGTTTAAGAAATGCTCCCAAATACTCTGATATATGTAAATGTCTCCTCCCCAAACCATCTGGCTACAGGTAGGATATCTACTTCAGCTTCTCTAGAAAATCTAGGGGCATTCCTGTTGTAGACTTGTTTATGAATAGGCAGCGTAACTCCTTGACAAATTTTGTAAAAATGGGGGCGAAACTGAGACTCGCACATACTCTTATGATATATATGGATAGGAAGTAGATCTTGGACAGTCCACTTCCATCCCATGATAAGGAAGTTGGAACCAAAACAGATAGTGCCCATTACATGGGCACTCGTGAAAAATGGAGGGTAAACCCTAGAAGAGATACTCCTCTTTCTCCTATACTCCATTATGGATTTCTCCAAATTATCAAACAAAATTTGGGCCCAATTCATTATTGTTTCATTTATGGCTGCATCTATTAATGGCAACCATTCTGTGGAAAATTTAGTACTATCGGGCTTGCCGAACATTCTACATAGAATGGCTGCTACAAAACTATGAGGGGGAGAGATAGGTGTTGTAGAATACATACCCGCCTTATCCTTTTTTATCTTGCCTTCGTTTTCAGTCCAAGCCCATGTGACATTTGTTGGGTCTTCATTCTCCCTAGCAACTTTCTCGAGGAACTGTTTATTGTAGAGATTTTGTGGCTCTTGTAAAAAATATCCCATAACCTCTTTCCCACTATTCTTGAATTCTTTGTCCGAAACGTCCACCTGATCAATTATCCACTTAACCATATTTGTATATGGAATTATCTTTGGCCTTGTGGCTATGCGGTGCAGAAATGAGCATGTTGTCTCGAAGAAGGAGGCATCGGAGGAAATATGACCATCGATTGTGGCCTTTGTTACTAGAGGTCTTGGTTTCTCTTCCACTAATAAATCATACATGGCCTCCCATGTTGAGGTTCCTCCGTCTTTGCTGCATGTAGTGTCAGAGAACAGAGGGATCATTTCTGATTTTTCAGACGTGGACGCCTTTCCCCACTTTTCCATTTCTCCCAAAAACTCTTGTTGTGCATTTGTTCCTAAAAATGGAGTGAAGCAAAATCTATAGGATAGACACAAGTAAAAATGAACATAATAATGAATGATACAGATGAAATTGAAAAGGTGACAAGAAAGGAGTTTTTTTTAAACGCAAGTGAGTAGATATTGTATCACGTCGAACAATTTTTCAAACGTAAATACCATTAATCCATACTAAATGCCCACTAATGGTTCCTTATCCCTAGCTTTATTGCTCATTAATGTTTTGCATCATAATTCAGGAAAGAAACTTATTAGGGTGCCGGGATTTTTATTTGCGAAAATGTTGATTTTGCGATTTGTGATGCAATATCGTAGATCGCATTATCTCATTTCATGTGTGCACTTTATTTCCCATTCCTTTGGTTTCTGTGAAATGCGATGTGCAGCGCATTCTTTATTAGTTTTCAAAGCATATTTTATTTGATAGGATTTTCTTTGTAAAGCCTTTTTTCGTTGCGCAGTGGACTTGCGTGTTTTTATAACATAGTTGGCAATCAAGTCTGGGGTCCCATCGCATTTCGCAATATCGCAGGGTTGATAAGGTTTCAGATCTTTCTTAAGGGTTTCCAATGTGATGTGATAAGGGTCAACGTGTCATCGCAATATCGCATATCGCATGGTTAAAGATACTTTGTGAGTGTGTGCTCTTTGCAAGTGGAAATATGCGATGCGGGCCTTACTTTAATAAGAAACATTTTAGGACTTAGTTCAAATGAAAAGTATAATAGTTTCAAGGTTAAGTGCGGTAATCCCTTTTGATCATTTTTTCACATGTTTTGGTCGTTAACAGTCTTCCCAACCTCTGAGGTTTTGAAGTATAAAGAACTGCAAATTTTGAAGACTCTCTTACAAGAGAAGGTCCCAGATACTTCTAAAAGTTTACAACAGACTTCGATCACAGTAAAGGCCTTTGACAAGCCTTTAGAAACCGAAAACATTGAAGCTATACCAGTCTTCCCAACCTCTGATGTTGTATTAAGGGTTAAGAAAATTACTCCACTTGATATATTTTACAATCCTGAGCATAAGGTTGTTGTTAAAAGACAAAGGAAGAATAGAAAAATCAAGCAGTCCCAAGATTTAGTTCCTAGAAGTTCTTCTTTTGAAATAGTATGGAAAGGTTTTTTGTCCACTCCTTCAAATGAATTGGGAAGACTCACTCAGTTTACAGGAGCTTATTCTTCCACAATCATGGACAAAGCCATTGAAGTACAACAATTATTGAAAGAAATGGAAGACAGAATAGTTAGAACAAAGTTTCGAGATCGAAAAACAAACTATATTCGATCAATGGCAAGGCCAACTTATTAAACTCTAGAATAGTTTTATTGCCCTTAAAGTTCAATATGGCACTGATTTGCAGGCATGAGACGCTTAGATACAAGAATTTCAGAACAAGATAGAACAACTAAATGTTAATTCTGAATTGACAAAATTTAAGAAGGAAGCAAGAGAGTTAAATACTCTCCTTTCTCAGCAGCAAATTGTGTTTTGTTAAAAATTAGCCATTATTCGTTATTTGTGTCATACAACAAGTTCCCTGGTTAATCAATTATCAGACCTCAAAATTATTTTTGATGATATTGAACAAAAATTTGCAGGTTTCATTACATGGAAGGACAATGCTAATGGGAGATTAGATAATATTCCCATAATTGAAGAGTCACACAAGGAGATAGTCTTTAGAGAATGGGAGATTCATCTTAAACATGCAGAGGCAACAGTGTTCAATGCAAGATATATCTCTAATAATCTCCTTGAGACAATCAGTGATAACTTCTTCCAAGCAAATCTCATATCAAACTGCCCTGACAGAAACCTACCAAATATCAAACTGCTCACTAAAACGTGGCAGAAATCATCCAAAAAGTGGGCAGAAATAATTAATCAGCTATCTAAAATTGACTTGGAAATCCATCAGCAGTTTTTAGTCAAACCACACAACCAGTGGTTGATGCTCAGGTGCCTATCCAATACCACCACTCACATGTTTCCAACATTAAGAGACGCCATATTTATCAGCGAGATGTGGATTCTATTGGAAATACTGGGGGGGTGGTGAATCAGTATTTCTTTTTTTGTTGTTCTTGTTGTTTCCAAAAGCACACACACATATATATATATATGAAACACAAAAACAAATAGTTGGAATTAATGTTTTTATTAACACAAAAACAGTGCAATGAAATAAATACAATATATATATATATATATATATATATATAACTGGTTGCAATTAGTTGCCAAGCTCCAACTTGGACTTCAGTGAGGCTCCAACCTCCAAAGCACCAACTCTGTCTTGCAATAGATCTACACTTAGGAGCACCAACTCCCAAGGATTTCAATCCTGTTTAGTTCAGAGGCTCCAACCCAAACCTGGTATCAACTGTTTTGCTGCAGTTTTTTACACCCAACCCTGCTGAGCTTCTGCCTTTCTCTAGTTCTCCTGCTTCTCTGGTCTCTCCTGCCTCTTTCCTATTCTTCGGCTTCCTCTCTCATAGATTATACATTCAACTACTTCATTGCCCCTTGTTTTTCTATTTTTATGTATTTTAGACACCTCTAATTGTTCGTTTCCACTTCCCTCCACCTTTTTAGCTTCCTCCTTGGTCATTGTAGATTCCTCTGTATCGCTTGATCCTTCAGCTTCCTTCTGCACTGTCCGAGTTCACTGATACTCCATGGACACGTAATTTCATAAGAGAAGTCCAAGGAAAACTCAGAGAAATCATTGTAACGTGTTACACCGTAACAACATTCATTTTTCAATCATTATGGACATACATAGGGTTTTTTCAGTTTAAAGGAGATGTTGTGTCCCAATCGCAATCACTATCGCCATGAATCACCCCATTTAACTGACGTTCAGCCTCCTGAACCATCGAAACATCTATCGTAAGCCTTTTGGCCTAAAACACCCCGTGCAAGAGAAATATTTATTTACACAGAGAATATGAGAAAAAATAGTCAAAGAGACTAAAGGGCGAACTTCAGGAAATATTACAACCGCACCTATTCTTGTATTGGGTCCGGTCCATATCGCAATCGACGCTTTAGTGTGTATGTATCACAATCGAGGATTGCCCTTGGTGGAGGTCTGATGTGATATTGCTATCGGCGATCGCAAAGAACCGCTTGACACGTTGTAACTCCGCACCCGAAGTGTGATGGCCGATGGCCAATACCAAATGCGATATTATATTAAACTGTGTATAATAGGTCTGCCAGGTCCGTGTTATAATTGCAATCACAGGTTTGGGGGTGACAGCTCTTTATTCATTGCAATTACCGCAAATGTGACTTAACAATAAGGTGCGATATAATAGGACCATCGGGTTCGCATATATTATCACAATCGAAGGTTTCGGGGGTGACACTTAATAGAACTTGCCAATATAACATATTGCTCTGCCTCTGATAGTGTATTTGTAATATATATGCTTTGGCCTCCATTTGCACCTCTGATAGTGTTAAGCACATATATGTATGATTTTTGGCCGCCGATAGTTCCTGATAGTGTAATCAGCCTGCGTTCTTTGACATTATTGCTCCCGTAGTGTTATCTGTGGCATATATGGCTTCCGACCGCTGTTAAATGCATGCATATATATGTTTGCGCTCTGATATGCTCTCCGATGGTGTATATATCTCCACTCCTTTAACCCTA
>APFE030832420.1:58637-134798 GCA_000404065.3 Pinus taeda
AGGCTTTTTTTATGCTCCTCTTGGTTCCTCTTGGGTCCATATGCTCCTCTTGGCTCCATCTGCTCCCCTCGGCTCAGTTTTCTCCTCAAGTATTTCCATATTGACATCAATGACAATCTGTGTCTAACATATTCAACCAAAGACTCCACCCAAATTGAAGAATATGATAGATATTTACGAGCTACAGGAATGAATGGGAGAACAACCCTCTTCATAGGCCTAGATTATTTGTTATAACAAATTCTAAATATGTTTCTTTTGGTTTATTTTAGCGTTGTTTGTTAAAACCGCTTCAAGTTTTTGCTCTATTTTCTATATTTGTATTTTATTTTGAGACTATAAATCCTCTCCATTTGTAATGAGAAGGGGTTCTGAATTTTCGAAAAGAAGGCTTTTGTTTGCACTATTGTAACTTAAGTTTCTCTAAATAGAAATCTGAACCACCACCATATTTTTCATGAGAAAAGTAACGATTTATCGGGTACTATTATATGTTTAGTATTGCTTTGTTTAAGAGTTATATGGTAATTTGATTATGTTTATCATATATATGTTGTAGCAATCATACATTTTTCACTACTGATATGTGTGATTGGAATTATATAGTATATGCATAAACAACGAAGTCTCATATATGTGACAAATTTATCAACTAATTTAATTAACTATTTAATTAAATTAATTATCATTTTCTATTCTAACCTCATAATCACAAGATAATCTATATTGTCAAGTTTCTTATGAGATACTTTTAAATGACATATACAGATAGCTTACCTAGGATAGATATTAAGTTTAAGTATTCTTTATTTTCGTTTTTAACTATATCAGAGCATTCTACTTATACTCCATTCTTTTTTTTATAATTTATTTCAATGGAAACTGGCCTCATAATCCCCAGTCGGGGCCACCATTCCAAATGGAAAATGAACTACTTTAAGGTCCCGACAAGGTAGTTTTCCCCCAATTTTGAGGTAAACATTTTGAGTCTTCAACATTTTTGGTGCTAGAAGGAGGGCCATCATACTATGAATGGAAACAAGGTCTAATCTAAATCTAAATGTCATTCTAATATGCAGTGTCCCTCGGATTCACCACCAACTTCAAGATCACATTCCAAATCCCCTAATCCTAAATTTGGAGTTGTTGAAATAGCCACTAAATCTCCTAGCACGCTTCCAAATTCAATTGGTCAAACTTCTACAGAAACACCTGCAGAACCCCCTGAGATTCAAACTTTGATTCAAATATTAGAAGTAATTTCAATATCTGGAGAAAAACCTACTCACTCTAATTTATCAAAAGGAAGTGTTACTTCATCCTTACAGTCTTGTGGTGTGTTAACTATATCCCAAAGTGAGAAACTTGGAGTCAAACCTTTTGGGTTTGCATTACCCGCTCATCGAAAAAAGAAAAGTAGTCTAGAGACTCAGTCCTCTACTAGTGAGATTACATCATCCTCTCCACCTCATACTCCTTTTGTCGATCCTGCTTCACCCCATACTCCTTTACCTTCCTCTTATCATCCTTTGATTCCTTCCATCCACACTCCTCAACCACAATCAACTGGTGCTATTGTAATCAGTAGTGCTACACGGGAAACATATTCAACTGCTCAATCTCTTGTAGCCTCCACATTATTTGCAACTTCCTATGTTCCTATTAGTACAAGAATGGAAAATAGGTCATGGAACAACCCTGGGGAAGTTCATATGACTCCACTGTTACATCCTCTTCCCAAACATCCAAAGATATGGATACCCGAGTTTAATCTTGATGATGGTCTCCCTGCAGAGGAACGCCTTCATAATTTTATGTTAGCCATTAATCTGAATGGAGTCACAAAAAAGGATTGTGTTTGCATACTTTTTCCTTACACGTTTGAAGGATCGGTAGCCTCTTGGTATTTCTCTCTTCCTGCTGGATCAATAACAAATTTGGATATGTTTGAAGAATATTTTTTGTTAAAATTTGGGGATGACCGAACAACTACCACCTTAATTAATGATTTTCCAAATCTTACGGCCAACCCAAATGAAAAAATTAAGGATTTTAATTCAAGATTTAACAAATTGTTAAACAAAATCCCAGAGACTTCCACACCTAGCACCGATGTGTAGATTGAATGGTACATTAGCACTCTTCCTTTAAATATCACTATGTCCGTAAATAAAGCTAATAAAATAGTACTAATTGACAATATTAAAGAAGCTTTATCTGTGGAAAAGAGATTTTTGGCCCTTGACTAGAAATTTTCTATTGAAGAAAGAAATCAAACCAAAAAAGTTACTTTTAAGGATGAATCCAAAAAAAGACTTCCAAATATCCTTACGATTTGGAGGGATTACAAAAGGTTTTGAATAATATGTCTAATGAGATGTCAAAATCAAGAAACAAATTGTTGAGTCTTCAAGGAATTCCTTTCGGCCTTTCAAAAGGAATCAGCCATCACAATCGCAACCTCCTGTCGATATATTGAATGTAGAATCTGATGAGGATGACGAAGAAGAAGAAATAGCCTTATTCCTGGATGAAGCTCAAGAAGATGAAATACTAGAATCTCGTGCTTTATGGGATCTCATTTTAACCACTTTGGAAAATGAACAAGAGGAAGCTCTGCCATTGAGTACTAGAAGTAAGGGACCTACTGATACTTCTCCATCAAATAAAAATCAAAAGTCCCCTACTCCTAAATAAAAAGGTGCAGTTAAAAAGACTTCTACTCAATCTTCTGATTCTTCTCTGACTGCTTCCAAATCTCCCTCATCATCTAAGACTTTAATAGTCTCCTATAGCATTGAATATAATATCGTGGAGCACATGAAAAATATCAAAGCCAACATTTCCCTATATGAGGTCAGTAAGTTAAAACAACAGCAGAAATTTTTACTCAATGAACTAAATGCAGTCCCTACATCTCCATTACCTTCTACTGTTGTTACTGCAAAAGCTTCAAAAGGGAAAGGAAAACCTCTAAATGTCCCTATAGACAAGATATTCTTCTGATGCTATTTTGATTGGAGACAGATCAAATTCCCACGCTCCTTTTCTTTTGAATTTTGAAATTTTTAACAAGAATGTTCACAATTGTTTAGAAGATTTTGGTGCATCATCAAATATCATGTCTTATTCGGTTTGTCTCAAATTGAATATTTCACTTCAAAAATATGGTATTCATATTGTTCAATTAGATTGGGCCAAAGTCAAATTTTTAGGAGATATGAATTATGTTTTGATTAGATTGTCTTCAAATCTAAAATTTTCCCAAATAATTAATATTTTAGTCGCAGATATCCCTGAATTCTATGGCCTTATTTTACGCAGGGATTGGTCTGAGAAACTAAATGGTTACTTTGCAACTGATTGGTCATATCTTTGGCTTCCCTATAATGGAAAACCTAATCAAATTCGTGTAAATAGGGAGAAACATATGAAGTACTTTGTGACTGATTAGGTAAGGAAAATGAATCAGTAGTATTCTCAAACAATATTCTTGGAAAGTATTCTCCTGAATATTTCTTTGGAAATTTTCTAGCACAAAACTCTCCCTTTTCAGTTGATTTTTCTTCATCTCATATCAAAAAAAATGTCCAAGTAGATTCATCTAGATGTATCAATATTATAGAAAATTTTGTAAATAAGTGTGACAATTTGTTTGAGACTATTTACTTTGATGGATCAAAATCTAATGATGGTACAGGAGCTGGTTGCATCCTAGTAAACCCTAATGGAAAAAAAACAATGCTTGCCTATAGATTGGAATTCGATTGCACCAACAACATTGTTGAATATGAAGCATTGCTACAAGGCTTGTAGAAATCCATTAGTCTTGATGTCAAATAATTTAAAGTTTTGGTGATTCAGAGAATGTCATAAAACAAGTCGAAAATAGCATCCATTGTGTTTCTAATCACCTCAAAAATTATCAATGTTTGATCCAAGATCTAACTTCCCATTTCACTACATTTAATATAGCTCATCTTGAGATTACAGAATGTTAATGCTGATCTCCTAGCCAATGTTGTTTCCAGGCTCATTCCACCTGAAGATTTTAGTCCTGGTAGATTTTCAATTGAATTAATTTTTCGTCCCTTCATTCCAGATAACATAACCAACTGGCATGTATTTAACGATGACAATGACATCCTAAGTTTTTAACTTCCGAAGGGTATTACTCTGATAAAATCATTGATGAATATGAGCATGACAAGCAGCAGAACAAGTATTCTGAGGAAAATAATTTTCCTAAGTTCGTAGTGAAATTAGAAGACTTGTATGATTTGAAAGATAGATTCAAAAGGTAACCAATTGCAAACATCAAAGCTCTACTTTAATATTTGAATTGGTTAACTTGGGATCTAATCATAAACCCCAAAACGTCATTTTAGGCCTTGGACTTACACCAGATGAAATATTTGCTTTCACACATCTGTTGAAAAGATACAAGGATGTATTTTCTTGGAGTTATGATGATCTTAAAACCTATGACATATCTGTCATTCGGCACACAATACCTATGCTACCAGATGCAAAGCCAATTCAACAAAAACTTAGAAATATTTGCCCCAATCTAAAAGCTCAAATTAAGACCGAGCTTAATAAGCTACTCAAATCCAAAATCATTTTCCTGGTCAGACACTCCAAGTGGGTTTAGAATCTTGTGCCAATCAAGAAAAAGAATGGAAACATTTGAATTTGCATAGATTTTAGGAAATTAAATAAATCATGTGAAAAGGATAACTTTCCTTTCCATGCGATGGAACAATTTTTGCAATCCGTTGAAGGTTCTAAACTAATCTCTTTCTTAGATGGTTTTTCGGGTTATAATTAGATCCTAGTCCATCCTGAAGATAGACTAAAAACCACATTCAAAACCAAATGGGGAACATATGCTTATCATGTTGATCTAGATTGTCATTAATGTCAATATGAAGCCAAGGAGAAGCAGAGCAGACTTGTGAAGAACAGGAGAAAAGCCACTGGAAAGAGGATCGCATCAGCGAAGGTACATAAACAAAGTCATCGAAAGTCATAGAGATATATGTCCAAGGGAAACAGCTATCGGAAGAACAAAGAGCAACAGAGCTATCAAAGTAAAGAAGAGAAGCAAGTGTAAGAGCAGAAGATTGAGGAGGAGCCATATCGGGAGTATCGTGTGTAATGTATGCCCAAAAAGTGAGAGGAAGAGTCCATCGAAAGCCCTCAAAGAAGCAGGTTACGGAGTGTTATCGCTCAGGTTGTCCCTTGGCTCCTTAAGGGATACGGCCGAGGTAACCACAGACCAAGCTTTGGACTGCCGGTCCTAGCCTACCAGCAGTCAGAGAGGGATCTCTCTTTGTGATTTAGCTTTGTTTAGGGAATGATTTCAGGCTAGATATGATGCACAAGGGTTTTTGTTTGAGTTTGGCAGGATGGATGATCTATTCAGGCAGAGTTGGCATGCGAAGCGTAAGAAGTTTAGAGCATTGGGCATGGAGTCAAGGATTAAGGACTGCTAGTGTGTTTTCTTTGGCAAAGAAGGAACTACAGAGCATAATAGTTAAACACGGAATAATATCAAGCTTAAATGAGGATGAAACGGACGTCAGGGAATGAAAGACAGCTAAGTAGCTTTCATTATGCTAACAAAGGGAAGGTGACTGAACATTATATAGGAGCAATTAAGAAATTCCTAAATGATATTCATATATGAAGGAAAACTAGTGTAAATATGAGCCAAGAGGTATTCATATCATAGGCTAATTTAGAAGGAAAACATAGAGAAATAACAGGAATTGAGGACAGAGCACGGCTATGTGACATCTGAGCTATTCTTTCTTCCTGCAATTTTAGATCATGACACGGATATGATATAGCAAACATAGCAACTGTAGAAAGAGATGAGAAAAACTTATTAGTCCATGAAGAAGCACAAGAATCCTGTAATCTTATTCTTCAGCCATCGAATCCACATTAAACAGTCCAAACACAAGATATTCCAGCAATCACTATTTATTAAATCTCTCAGGTTTACAGCACAAGTCTCAAATGAGATTATCGATCAACCACTCTCCACCCTTTTGAACAACGAACAACATTGTTTAAATAGGCTAAATATCTATAACAAACAGATCTCAGATAGATCTGATGGAGTCACATCTTCTAACCTAATTTGTACTGAAATAAATGCATAAATATCTATTTAAGTTGCGCTGGAGGCAGCAGCAACAAAATTGAGTTTAAGTATGGGTCATTTCTTGTGATGCGCTGGCTATTTGGCCATAATTGCGCCTTGAATACTAAAACAATACCCATATGTGTCTCTGTACACCGCTTCTACAAAAGATGGGCTTTAAATCCTTTTATCAGCATCGTTTAGGCGGTTCCATAGATTTAAAAAAATAATTTTTGCCTTTTTAGATTGTGGCGGTGGCTGTCCCTTCAGTTTGATGAGTTTCCCTTCAAATCCAGAAGGATTTAGGTTGCTGAGGTTCAGGCGGTGCTGAGGGGGTCTTCGAAGTAAAGGAAGGACTGCATCAGTTACAAAAATGATACTCCGAAGTAGCTATGCAACATCACGACTGTCAACTTGGGTCTTCAGATATGGATGAAGAGTGATCACATCTCGTGTAGCAACTGGGAGTCTTTGAACAAGATCTATAGCTAAGGAAAGAATATCAAATTCCCCTTCAACTAATCTGTAAATATCCATAAGCTCCTGAATGTGCAATTTGGAATCTTCAGTCAAAGCCAAAAGAAGTTTACGCCGAATACTAGCATCTACTATTACCACTCGAGCACCATCCTTAAGTGTGTCTGTCAGATCTAATTTTCTTTCAACTCGTTGATTTCCTGTATCTTGTCTGCTTGCTTCTTGCAGTGATTTACCTGTAGTTTTTCCTTGGCATCTAGACGGTATTCATGCATAGTCAATTCTCTTTTTTGGCCACGAGGGACTCGCTCTGTGTAGAATACAAGTGTTTTCATCATGCCAATTCACTTGCAGCTCATAAATATGATTTTATCCCTACCAGTTGCCTTCCAGAAGCCTGCAACTGTGGCTATATTTGTGAGAGCGCCCGTTGAGTACTTGTCTTTATGACTGAAGAAGTACCATTCATCCCGTGGAGCAGACCCAATCTTGTATGTCTCTGAAAACAAAAATGTTAAGGAAGACCACGGCCACTCCCTCTTCAATTGACTCCTCGATGCCGACAGCATATTCAGGATATTTTTTCGACTCGGGGATTCCTCTTAGACTCGATGGCAGCTAAAATACGCCCAATGTCATTTGAATTTTGAAACACGAAGACCGATTTCGATTTTAATTTGACAATATTTGACATTTAACTTCTGCTGTCCAATGTCACTCAGATAGTCTTTGTCTTTGGACGCTAAGAAGAAGCTGCAATCAAGCAATGAAATTTAATGAAAAACACTTATTTCCTATTTCTGGGTATAACCATGGGCTATGTGTGCATTTGACTCTGACAATAGCTCTGTAATTTATACATAGCGTGTTAAATCTTATTGTGGCCTCCACTGCACGGATGGCATCCTGTAAAATGTCTCACAAATGGCTGCCTTCTCCTCACCATTACATCATCATTATCCCCGTATGTAGTGCTTTTACATGATCACTTTATGCCAGAGTCTTCCTTCTACACTTCATTGAAAATTCTTCATTGGAAGTGGCTTCCTCCAGTTGTAAATATCTACTTCATGCTCGTGTCTTCCTTCTGTGCTTCCTCCATTGAAAATTCTTCATCAAAAGAGGCTTCCTCTAGTTGTAAAAAACCATTTGTATTTTGTGGTCCATTAATGTTATTTCTTACATGGAAATTCAAATTTGCATCACTATGGATTGAAGATCTCTGATTAATTCCTGCCGGCAGATTTGATGAGACCACCGGATAGCACGAACCACCATAGAGCCCACGACTTCCAGTGACTAGCGTAGTTAGTTTAGATTTCCCATCCTGACATACATCATATAAACAGGACAAGTTCGAACTTGACAAAACAGTGGGTAGAATTCCCAATAACTACCCACTCTGCTGAGATGGTACACTGAAGCATATGTTGTTCTGATTACCTAATGTGCCAGATATTACCCCAGAGCAATGATTATAAAGAGATTCTTTTTCTGCCAGATTACGTAGAGCTTCCAAATGGGCATACAAGCTTTCTGTTTCATTTTGATGCTTGCTCAAAGCAGGAAAGCTTGACTTGAAAGATGTCTGGCAGCTTTCGCCTTCAGATCCTCTCCAAGGTGATGAAAATCTTAAGTTGGTTAAAAGTTGCATAGCATGGGAATCTTCTTTCTCATCTGCAGGGCCTGATTCAGGAATCAATGTGCTCAGCAAGCCAGGAAGAATTGGAGATATTGCAGATGAGATTGAGGGCCCTGCACTTACAAGATAACCCTGACCAGAGGAGTGAAAATCTATCACTGGAATGTGCACAATGGGGTCCGAGAAAAAGGGAGTGAAACTTGATATCTGTTGTGGAGTGGGCACAGTTACAAATGATGAAACAGGTAATGGGATTGGAGAGAAACTGACATTATGCAGATCTAGTGGCAGGGGAGGAATAAATGTAGAAGAGGATCCAACAGATAAGTACGAAGTTGGAGGGGGTAAGCTAACAGCTTCAGTTGGCAATGATGGCAAAAATGGGGGATTTATTGTATATTGTAAAGAGGATGCCCGCAGAGGACATGGGCAATAGTATGGTGAAAATATGGAAGTGCCTGAAATTGGCACATGAGATGAAGCTGGCAGGTGAAATGCAAATGGATTGAAAGAAGCTTCTCCAATGGGAAGAGATTGTTGAGAAGGTAATCTATTTACAGAGCTAACAGGCAAATGAAGATACCTTTGTGGAAGAGGAGTGATATGCTCCCTACCATGCCCATTTCCAGAGATATCATTTGTTTTCTCATTTGAATTTGTACTAGTAATAGATATTGAGACCTGTGTGCTCCATGAATCAGTGGTATTTTTTTTTTTGTCATGATTTGGATCATCTGACCAACATTCCCAACTCTGCTCAAGTAGTTCTCCTTCTTCTAATTTGATTTGATTGCTGAATCTTTCCTCCATCAGTCAAACCAAATAAAGCATTTATCATCTCACACTAACTGAACATATAGATGAACTTGTGTCTCCTCTTCATGGGTTCCAAGACCTTTTTCATGTAGCTTTTAATTGACCATTTACTTATGGATGGCTTAATCTGGATCATATCTGATGGTTTGGCAAGGTAGCCATAAACTGTCCGCTTTCCATCATCTTCTACAAGGCCCTTTCTGTTCAATTGTTCCATATCATGCTCATTGACTAGTGAGGATCTTGGCATTGTGAAAGCCACAGGTCAATATGCTCAACCATTTGTTGCCTTGCCTTATGCACTACGTCTGGGGAAGCACAATCAGAAGCGTCCCCCTCAATTCTGGAAGGTGACTGAGGACATCCTCGAAGGTCAACACCATGACCACAATTATGACATGTGATCAGAAATGAAGGCATATTATCAGATGACTTTTGCTTGGATGCATGTCTCCATGGATCTTGTGAACCATTCATAAAAATTATCTTTGAACCTGCAATGTTAGTGCCTCCATAGTACACATTGGTTATATCCACTTCAGGATATACGTCTTTGCCAAAAACATTTTTACAGAGATCCAGATGGTACTTTGTATCCACCTTCGACGATCATATACTATCATTGGATGGGGAAACTTGAAAGTAGGCAAATTTTGTGCAAACCTGATACCACCATAACCTAGAGCTAGTTACATCGTTGCTATCAGCATTTTTAGGAACTGTTGGCCGTAACTTTCAATGCTTCCATCAGATATATAATTTTTTACATAATCTACATAAGCAACCATCAAATCTTGTCCTGATGAATTTTTTTTAATAAGAGGAGAGAAAAGTACATCGGGATTCCCATATTGAAACATTGTCACTGCAGCATCTGCCAATAGGTAAAGAAAGTCGCCATCGTTATTCAACTTTTCTGCACAAAACAAAGACTTTACAGCATTTTCACTAGTAGATAAACCCTCCTCAGCAAGCCTAGTGACTTCTTGCAGAGCCTTTTTGCAGGCAGGCCCTGCTGACTCCCCTATCTGTCTGTCAAAATCTGTGAAGTTGTAAATAGCTAGAACAACAGCTGAGCTTGCAAGGCTTCCACAAGTAAGGTGAGGAAACTTCAGGCGGAACCATGCACTAATGGCCCCTGGGTATGACACGCCAAAAACAAACCAAGAGTTCTCGTAGTTGGACAGATTTTGCTTTTTGTTTGTCAATTCCTGGTAATAGTTACGAAACATAGCCAAGTCAAAAAAGTGCTTGCTTAGAAGAAAGATATTGTAGATTATGTATCGTCAATTCTTTGAATGGAGAGCTCTTTCCATAGTATCTATGCTCAAGGGAAACAATAGCAGCACCGAACTTCTTTGCCAAAACTGCCATATAGTCATTCGTAATGCCATTGCAAGAATATTCACCACAGAATTTTAAAAATATTGGTCCATCAGGTGCCTGAAAGTAGTCAAGGAACTCATAATATCTTTGGTTAAACTGGCAATGGTCAGTGGGAGAATAGTGGTCCAGTCTCTGAGAAAACTAGTATTCATCTTGGGTCAATTAGGCGCTCGAGCTATAGTGGTATTTGATCCCCACTGGCAATGGCAGAGCTAAACACTCCCGAACCAGATAGGAAAAATTGGTAAAGATGACTGCAAGCAAAAGCCACCTCACATTCATTTTGCTGATACAATGTTGTTGTCACTCTTAGGCTCCAACTGGCTTCTTCTCCCACAGCTTGGTTATCCTTGTAGAAATCCAAATCTTTTCCAACTCCTTCACAAAAACTATCCTTCTGAACATATGGTTTTTTTCAATTGGGTACAATCTTGTCCCACACATGAAAACAGAGAGTGTTATTGTTATTGCCAAGGTTGGGATACAAAACCCCAAACTCTATTCAACATTCTTCTTGAATGTACATGAGCACAGATATAGACACAACCAAACCACTGGACATTCCAAAGTACCACCAATTGAAGAATGAACTCTTGTGCTTCCTCTCGTCTGGGTCTCGGCCATCACACTAGTCTGCCCCAAATGCTTGCAGACAAGGTTTGTGCCCTCCTTGCCTCAGTAGCAAATATAGAACATTGTGGCATGCACAGTATGACATATTTGGCCTGTAAACATTTCGATCATGAAAGATGAATACCTGCTATGAGCAGGAGGCTAACACGGAGCAAGAGAAGCATAGAGGAAGATTCATTTGAAACCACAAGAAGCAAAGAGCGGAGGAGTATATATATTATATAGATGTGATATAATAACACGGACCCAAACAGGTTATAGCAACAATCCTTAATATGACATCACATCCGCCCATCGGAACCCTCATATCGCAAGTTATAAAGGGTTGTCACCCCTGAAACCTCTGATTTTATAAAGGTTGGAAGAGTTAGCTCATAAAGCAAGAGCAGCATAAATCCATCAATAGTCAACGAGATCAAGTCAAGGAGGAAACAGACGGAGAGTGCATGAGATCCGTTGGATCTTATAAATCGACTGTCATCGCATGGCAGATATGTGAGGGTGTTAATTTGCGAGGAAAGTGGTTCCGCAACATGAAATGGTATTTCGAGCAAGGTATAATTGGTAAGTGGTATTGAAGGGTGAGCACCCGATTCCACTAACCGAGTGACACGTAGCACTTGGGAGGAGAGAGGAAACTGCTTTTTCGAGCAAGTAATCCTCATGCTATTTATCTACCCGAAATCAATGTCAACTGTTGAATCAAAAGGAGGTGATCAATGGTGGAGATCAAGAGGACTATTTGGTGATCAGGCTAAGCGACAACTATCGAATTGAGCGCCAGATCAATGGTCTAGATTTAATCGCTGGTCACATTTCGCGAAGGTTAAGTGATGGCGCGGTGGTATGTCGATTGTCGATGGGCCGATCCACCGATGAGAAATAGCGATGAAGCCAAGCGTCGATAGGATATCGGTTAATGCAGAGGTCGGAGAGCGCTATGGAAAGGATTGGAGGAGCAGACCTGATGAAGTTATAGATGCGGGAATAATGCATTTGAAGTCCGGCCTTATGTGTTCGGAGGGTGTATTTTTGTGTATTCCTGTGGTTCCGATAAATGTGTTGCCCAAGGCTTAAAGTCAAATAAACACTTCTGATAGGTTTGGGTCCATCTTATGAATAATGAAAAAAAAAAAGGGGGCCTCTATGATACAGTTATTTCTTTAATATGCAATATTATTATAATACAGCCTCTCTTTCACATTAACGTGTCCTATAAGAATTTAATGAATCCGAAGAGACAGAGGAAGCTGAAGAGTGAGTGCGGAGGAAGCCAAAATATCAAGCAAGAAAAGAGGAAATGAGTGAAAGCCAAAGGTCAGGGGTAGCAAGCATATAAAACAGAGAACAAGGGAAAGTTTGAGGTGCTGGAAAACTCTAAGAAAAAAAGGGAGCCGAAGCTCTGGCAGAAGTGGAAGGAACAGGAGGACAGAAGTAAGTCATAGGTCTAGCAGGGTTGGGAGCAGAGTATTACAACCAAACAGATCCAGACAATTACAGCAGAGGGTTGGAGCCCTTGAGGTTGGTGCCTCAGAATTGAAAGGATTGGTGTCCAGGGATTTGGTGCTCCTAAATTCAAGGTTGGTGCCTTGACAAGATAGAGTTGGTGCTTGTTAGTTTGACAACGAATTAGTAATTTTAGGTAAATTGTAATTAGACAGTTTTATACCGAATAGTTAGTTATGTAACGATAGTCATGATATAAAATAATCTAATACCCATGAAATGAACATGTGGAGAATCATTGTTGAATAACAACCTATTCAGTTCCAATTCAGTTTCTTACCTTGGTTATTTAGTTGAGCTTTCTTGTTTCTTGTTTTTCCCTTCATTATTTCATTTATCGTTTCTACAATTGGTATCATAGCCCAGTGAGGTTGTGCGGGCTGTGCGAAGGCGTGAGCGTGAGTCTTCCACGATTGAAGGCGTTGAAGGAAAAAAATTAAGGCGTGAGCGTGAGTCTTCCAAGATTGAAGGCGTTGAAGAAAAAAAAAAGGTTGTGCGAAGGCGTGAGCGTGAGTCTTCCAAGATTGAAGGCGTTGAAGAAAAAAAAAAAACTGTGCGAAGGCGTGAGCGTGAGTCCAAGATTGAAAGCGTTGAAGAAGACCAAACTCGGTTGTGCATTGAAGGTGTGGGTCCAAGTTTGTTTTTATTTGCTGCGTGAAGTTATATGCCTGCTGGCCTGAAGAGCCGTGAGTCCAAAAACCTGAGCGTTTCCAGAAGTGCTGAACCTCTGTGCGATGAAGTGAAAGCGTGAGTCCAAGACTTATCAGCGTAAACCCTGAAGATGTGAGTGAAAGGCTGTGTCCAGAAATCCGTGAAGGAGTGTTGTGCATTTTATGTGCGTGTGAAAGCCGAGCAGTTGGTGAAACGTGCTGTGCGTAATCCTGGTGTGCAGCAGTCGTTCCAGAACAGAGTGGTGTGGACCAGAGGTTGCAGCCAAAGGAACGTGCGTTGGTTTGCCTGCGTGTTGCGTGAAGTCCAGAATGCCTGCGTGTTGGAAGGGTGGTCTGTAGTCGCTGCCAGAACTTAGTTGTGTTCGCTGCCAGTTGCTGCCAGTAGGATCTGCGGCTGGATCAGGGTATTTTTTTTTTTTAAAGAAATTTTGTTTCATACATTTTTCTTGAATAAAGTGGTGAATGTGAGAAAGTCAGGAAACAAGAAGACAATTTTTTTTTTAAAGGAAAGGAGAAAAGAAGTTTTTTTTAAAAGGGTTTTCTTTGAATTAAAAAAAAAACAGAGGTTTTTTCCCTGGAAAAATTATTCAGCAATTTTTTTTAAAGAAAATGAAGTAGGGAGAGTTAAAACTTGGAAATCCTTTGTTGGCATTGGAAATTTTTTTTGGAAGAAGAAAATTTAATTTTTTTTAAAACCCTAGACTGAAGATTGAAAGTCTTAGAAAATGGCCAAGATGTCGAATGCAAAATTCGAGGTGGAGAAATTCACCGGAAAGAGCAATTTTGCTCTTTGGAAACTGAAGGTTAGGGATCTGCTTGTGCAACAAGGGTTGCACAAGGCATTGGATGGGGCAACTAAGAAACCAGCAACCATGACTACTTCAGGCTAGGAGGACTTGGATTCTCGAGCTCTCAGTACCATTCGGCTATGCCTAGCAGATGAAGTTCTCTTCAACATTGTTGAAGAGACTACGGCGTGAGGATTGTGGGAAAAACTTGAAAATCTCTGTATGAAAAAGTCATTGACCAACAGAATTTATCTGAAAATATAGTTATACAGTCTTCGAATGAAAGAAGGTTCAAACGTTGCAGAACATTTGAATGTTTTTAATACACTAATATGTCAATTAAAAAATATGGAAGTCAAAATACAGGAAGAAGATAAAGCCATAACCTTGCTGTGTTCTCTGCCTGAATCATGGGATCACTTCGTAACTTCAATTAGCTTCAGCTCTGCTGATTCTTTGAAGTTTTAATAAGTCGTGGGAGCTCTTCTGTCTAAAGAAGTACGAAGGAAATCCAGCACTGAAATAGCTGCATCAAAAGCCATGGTCGCTAGAGGACGCTCAAAGAAAAGAGGAGAAAAACCAAGGGGGACTTCCAGATCGAAATCAAAAGGAAAGAAGTGTAAGGCAAAATGTTGGAACTACAATAAAGTTGGACACTTGAAGAAGGACTGTTGGAAACGAAGGGAATCCGAAAACCTGAAGAACGAAGCGAATCAGGTCGATTCAGGTATGATAGACAAAGTTTTATCTACTAAAGAATTGTGTATGAAAGATGAAACTTCACCTGAATGTAATATCTCTCAGGGTTTAGATAGCTGGCTGTTAGAATCTGGTGCTTCGAATCACATGTGCCCACATAGAAATTGGTTTACCTCGTATGAAAATGTAAACGGTAGTTCTGTGTTTATGGGTAACAATATGTCATGTCAGACTGTTTGGATGGGAGATATCAGGATTAAGATGTATGATAACACAGTTAGAACATTAATTAGTGTTAGACATGTACCTGATTTGAAGAAAAATTTGATTTCTTTGGGAGTTTTGGATTCAGATGGTTATAAGTTTACAGGTCAGGATGGCGTCTTGAAAGTCTTTAAAGGAGCACTTGTGGTTATGAAGGCAGAAAAGGTCGGAAATCTTTACAGGTTAAAAGGAAGTACTCAGATCAGTGAAGCAGCAGTTGCGTCAGAAAAGGAAGAAGCAGGCACTCGTCTATGGCATCAACGATTGGGTCATATGAGCGAGAAAGGTCTTCAGATATTGATGAAACGTAAATCTCTTCCCGGTCTGAAATCCTCGAATTTAGATTTCTGTAAACATTGTGTGTATGGAAAACAATGTGAACAGAAATTTAAAGTTGGAAATCATAATAGTAAAGATGTTTTGGACTATATTCATTCTGATCTGTGGGGGCCTTCCCCTGTTGTCATATGGAGGTGCACTGTATTTTTTAATGTTTATTGATGATTACTCCCGGAAAGTTTGGATATATATGCTAAAAAGGAAAGCTGATGTATTAAATGTCTTTAAACAATTTAAAGTAATGGTAGAGAAAAGAACAGGCAAATCTATTAAATGCTTAAGAACTGACAATGGTGGTGAGTTCACTTCAAGTGAATTTGAACAATACTGTAAGGATGAGGGAATTGTTAGACACAAAACTGTTGTTTATACTCCTCAGCAAAATGGTGTTGCTGAGCATATGAATCGGACTCTTATGGAAAGAGCCAGAAGCATGATCAGCAATGCTAACTTGCAAAAGGAGTTGTGGGCAGAAGCAGTATCTACTGCTTGCTATTTAGTTAACAGATCACCTTCAGTAGCAATTGATTGTAAAATTCCTGAAGAAGTTTGGACGGGTCAGTCTTGTGACTATTCACATTTGAGGATATTTGGTTGTGATGCTTATTCTCTCATTCCGAAAAATCAGCGTTCAAAATTAGATCCAAAGTCGAAATGTTATATCTTTGTTGGGTATGACTATGCAGTGAAAGGATATAGGTTGTGGGATCCTACATTGCGGAAAATAGTCATTAATAGAGATGTAACATTTGATGAATCCTCTCTTTTAAGATCAATTGTTGAAAGAATTGAACAGGAACAGGTATCACCAAATCAACGAGTTCAGTTGGAGGCTAGACTTTTCGGTGACAGCCGAAAGGAAGGAGAAACCTCTGGGGAAAAAGGTGCTGAAGACACAAAGGAACCAATTCAGCAACCAGTTGCTCTAAGACGGTCTACAAGGGAAAGGAAAATTCCAAAAGGTATGAAGATTCTGCTTCATCTTTTGCTTTGATTACTGAAGATGGGGAACCTTCTTGTTATCAGGAAGCAGTAGATGATACAGATAGCGAAAAATGGAAAGCGGCTATGGAAGAAGAAATGGACTCCTTAGCCAAGAACAATACCTGGGACCTTGTAGAGCTTCCTGAAGGGAGAAGTGTTGTTGGATGCAAATGGGTCTTCAAGCTGAAACGAAAAGTTGATGGAAGTATCGAAAGGTATAAGGCGAGACTGGTAGAAAAAGGGTATTCTCAGGTTGAAGGTATAGACTTTCATGAGTTTTTTTCTCCAGTTGTAAAACTTATTTCTATTCGTACTGTGTTGGCACTAACTACGTTGCTTAATCTTGAGTTAGAACAGTTAGATGTTAAAACAGCTTTTCTACATGGTGATTTGAATGAAGAGATATATATGGAACAACCAAAAGGTTTTGTACGAGGTCGCAGCAGAAGATTAGTTTGCAAGCTCAGGAAATCACTGTATGGTTTGAGGCAATCTCCTAGACAATGGTACAAGAAGTTTCATTCCTTCATGGTGAGCCAAAAATTTGTAAGAAGTGAGTATGATCATTGTGTATACTTCAAAAGTTTCAATGGCATATTCATTATCTTAGCTTTGTATGTTGACGATATGCTTATTGCAAGCAAAAGCATGGAAGAGATCAACAGGTTAAAGGCTCAACTCTCTAGGACGTTTGATATGAAGGATCTTGGAGCAGCAAAACATATCTTGGGCATGGAGATACACAGAGACAGGAAAAATGGTAAGCTTTATTTATCACAGTAGAAGTATGTGTAGAAAGTACTTGAAAAGTTCTCTATGAACAATGTGAAATCTTTTAATATTCCACTAACTTCCCATTTTAAGCTTTCTTCGGTTTTGAGTCCTAGAGCTGATGAAGAAAAGAAGTATATGTCTCATGTACCATATGCTAATGCGGTAGGAAACTTAATGTATGCAATGGTATCTACAAGACCTGACATTTCACATGCAGTTGGAGTTGTTAGCAGGTTCATGGCAAATCCAAGTAAAGAACATTGGCAAGCAGTGAAATGGGTGCTTCGATATCTAAGAGGCACAAGTGACCATTGCATCGTCTTTAATGGTAGTGAAGGATCAGTCTGCGGATATGTAGATGCTGACTATGCAAGTGATTTGGACAAAAGAAGATCTACTATAGGTTATGTCTTTACTCTTGCAGGTGGAGCAATTAGTTGGATGTCAAAGCTTCAAGAAACAACTACATTGTCCACTACTGAAGCTGAATATATAGCTGCCTCAGATGCCAGTAAAGAAGCAATCTGGTTAAAGGGTCTGCTCGATGAAATTGGAAGAACGCAGGAGAAAGTGAATGTACTTTGTGACAGTCAAAGTGCTATTCACTTGGCTACAAACCTTGCCTATCACAGTAGAACCAAGCACATTGATGTAAGGTATCATTTTCTGAGGCATGTGATCGATGGTGGAAAAGTAGCTTTTCAAAAGGTCCATACACGAGAGAATTGTGCAGACATATTCACAAAGCCAGTTACAGTAGAGAAGTTGCGGTGGTGTTTAGCTTCTCTTGGCTTGCAGGAAAGATGTTGAATGGGCATGGGCAAGGAATTAGGAAAATTGTTGTCAAGGTGGAGTTTGTTAGTTTGACAAAAAATTAGTAACTTTGGGTAAAAATGTAACTAGACAGTTTTATACCGAAATATTAGTTATGTAACGACGGTCGATGATATAAAATTAACAATTGCCCATGAAATGTAATTTGCGGAGAATCATTGTTAAATAACAAATTCCAATCCATTCAGTTTCTTGTCTTGGTCATTCGGTTGAGCTTTCTTGTTTTTCTTCATTAATTCAGTTTTTGTTACAGCAATGATCAATAGTTACATCGATTTATAAGACAAAAAATATCACCAGCTTTCAATACAATAAATATCCATATGCCATCAAAATTCAAAACCAAGTTCGAACTACGCAGGTTCAAACCCCAAGATCATTGGTGAATGGTCATTTCATAGCTCAAAGGTCTCTTCATGCATCGATGTTCTCATTTGGATTGGGTGTCATTCACAATCGGAGCTAGCTTTAATGGAATTGAAAAGAATCTATAAATATCAAGCTATAAGATAAGTTAATTTTATGTTGCTCAATTTTTGTTAAGAGTTTCCATAACTTTCAAGCAACTACATGTGTTGGCATTACCATTTGGCAAGTTTTTCACTGTTGAAGAAGCTTGTAAACTTTTTGACTTAGATAGAGAACTAAGAAAGGGAAACAAAGTGATCTCCCCTCATGGGGATTGGAGTAGGCTCACTTTGCTTTATAAAATCCTCTTTTGTGTCTCCTTTGCAGACCACCAAGATTGTTGTCATGCCCCTATCCCGGTGGTAGTCTTCCAACCACACATAGGCGGGTGCGCCACCGCCTTACTTTTTCTTTTCACCAATACTTGAGTACACGGACTATGCCTACTTCAACACTTAGTCAATTTTCTAAACAAGCATTCACAATAATGCAACGGAATAAACATTCATCAAGTTATCTTCATCAATTATCAATATGCAGCAGGAATCACAATAATCACACAAGTACACCCATACATACTTGGGAGGGGCAACTCCCGTAAAGTCTGCCCAACCACTTGGCCTGCACAATTCACCAATTTACCAAAATGTGCCATAGTCATGCAAGTTGTTTTTGCCTCTGTCCTCACTATCACACCGAGAACCCCAGATTTCGATTCTCCAAGTATTTAGTCGACCTACCGCCTTGTTCAAATGTCTTGTCACTTCTACACGTGCCTGCCTGACAACCTGTCGCGTCCTTGCACGCCTTGTTGAATAGCATGACCCTACCTGCACTGCCTGAATGACTCACCCGACTGTTCTACACGACCCATTCGGCATGACCTGCACGAACGGCCTGTATGACTTGAACGCCCAACCGAACTTCTTTGCATGACCCGAACACCCAATACATCTTCGTCGAACGTTGTGCATGATCCGACTGTCACACAACCTGGTCTGCACACCCGAACGACTCGTGACACGGGTCTGCTACATGACCTACACAGTCTGCACGACCCAAATGCCTAAGCTACACACAACATGACCCGAACACATTGCATGACACGACCTATCCGACATGGCCTATGCCCAAACTCGACCCAATTCTGCCTTCACCCGAAAGTTTACTTTGCATGCCCGCTCTGTAGGCTCATCACCACCTCGACCTTCATTACTTTAGAGTTTTAATGACTTGGTTTGATGATTCCAAATGCCTTCAACGCACTCCAATATATATGGACTTCAATGAATGGTTCTCCACCAAAAGGAAACGTCTCTTGGCCTTTAACGCGGGTTGGTATACCTATGTTATACCTAGCCGACCTGTCATCAATATGTCGCACCTATGAACCGTTGGGTCGACTTTGCCCAAGCCGACCAACACATCGCACATCTCACCCGAGTCGATGACATGCCTTTCTCGTTGCACTTCGGTTACTCGTCGCACGTGACTCACCCATCGCACATCGGTCACCTGTTGCACATTGGGTGGGCACCCGCCTACTGGCACACCCGCTATACGTGTTCGCCCACCTATCGCACATAACTAATTGAGTCACCTTTAACCAATGGTGGGGTCGCACAAAACCGAATGTCTTGTCTCCTCATCACATATAATTGAATGCTCCACCTAAGTCGCCTTTAACCGAACACAGGCGCCCATCACACATCAGTGCACGCCCGTACTACGGGTTCGGTTTTTCGACTCTCTCGAGCACTCCCGACTCGAAGTCCTAACAAATTTGCTCCATTGGGAGTCAAAAAAAGAGATGGCTACCCATTTTTTTGTTTTTTATGGGTTTTTGTTTACTTGCATGTTGATCCATTTACTTTTGACTGTGCAAGCTATATTTTATTTGTATTAACCTTAACCATCTATGTTGTGTTATGTTGGTGCAGTGCCTTCTACAACAAGTTTTATTTGCTCAATCACTCGACAAATCCAAACCAAACAAATTAGTGACTCCACTAGTGTTAAATTCTCCATTTACACTCTTTTAATTGCTTGTTATGCTCTTTCTCATTGCTAATTTGTCATATGGGTGCCCCAATAACCTTTTTGTTGGCTTCTCCTTGGGCATTTTTCACCATTGTTCTATTCAAACAATTAGTGTGACTACTAAAGAAATAGTTGCGCTATTCGTGCAAACTGTTAGTTTACTTTGTGTAATATTTGTGTGACTACAAATCCCTTGCATGGATTCACAATTATAATTTCTCAATTTTTTATGTATGTTGTTGGAGTCAAGTTGTAACCCCTTGATCTGAAATCTACAGGATTAACAATGTAAACTTTGAAACAAGAAACGGGAACTCTAGCCCAAAAACCCTAAAAAAACATGAAAAACAGTGCTAAAAACGAAAAGTGTGTATACTGGAATGATGGTTTTTTCTTTTAAGGTCAATTTTGAACATGGTTTAAAAATGGCAGTGAAAACTATTTTTTTTGTGGAAATTTTGTGCAAAAAACACACTGAAAATGAAAAGTGTTGATATTGGAATGGTGGCTTTTTTTAGGGTCAATTTTCAACATTTTCAAAAAATGCAGTAAAACCAAATTTAAAATTTCAAATTAAATGTTTTTTAAGATTGTTAAAAAAAATATTCTTTTTATCTCAAAACAAAGAAAAGACTCACACTACCTATAAAATATAAATATAATTTTGATTCAAATTAAAAATTAAAATTATTATTATTATTATAATTAACGTTCATAACTATTTCATTAAAATACTTAAAATATTAAAATTATGTGTATGGTTTTTTAAATTGAATGTTTTAGTTTATATCAATACATCATACCATATAATATATAATATATATTCGCTCTTTAACTAATTTAACATTTTAATTAATTTAAAATATTATATATATATATATATATATATATATATATATATAAAATATTGGAACACTTAAATATATATTTTAAAGTGAGATATCTTAAATATAAAACAGTATTAAATAGTCATATTTTCTAATTTTTGGTGATGGCATTTAACAATAAAGTGTTTATAGTTGGTTTTATTTTTGTGATAAAATTGTGCTTTATTTATTTTTTTAATTTATTTAAAATATATTTTAAATTAAATGACACCTATTTAACTACTATATAAATTTATTAAAATTTATCTTAATTTATATATTTTAATTCAAATATTATATATTATTTTTATTTGAATATGTTATACTTTCAAATTATATAAAATACTTACATTCAAATCTTTCATTCCATTTTTTTCAATTTCATGCATGTGTAAATGAGATATTTTTATGCATAGAATAATAAACTTTCATGGAAATTGTCGTTTAATCGTTGTACTAGGATCGCAGTATCTAAAGCCGCTTAATCAGTGTACTACGATATTAGTATCTAAAGGTTTCCCATTGTTAGAACATTTAATAAACATCCTTTGCAATAAACAAAATATGCCTAGATACGACAAAGGAAGAGGGAGGTTGAAGGTTTAGCTTTGTTATGTTTATCATATTTACAGCGAAGTCATTTAAGAGATAAATGACTTTTCGTCTATTCATTCACTATTGGAGTAATCACCAAAGTTATCCAGGTTGTTTTCATTAGAATCATCCAAGTTGTTCTTCAGTAATCTCGTAATCACCAAAGTCATCCAGATTGTTTTCATTAGAATCATCCAAGTTGTTCTTGGACGATTTCTCAAAATAATGCTCACAATAGATTCCAATATATTTGATAGATATCATATACAATAATTGAGTTCTGATAGATATAACTTACAATAATTTCAGTTCTAACCACAACATCAATATGGATTTGTTATCGTGCTATCTATGCCTTCATAATAGATTTGAAATGTTTTTAGGGAGAAAATAAATTCAAAGAACAAATAGTTTGACCGAGTAATCTCTTATCAATTACATGATATAGAAGTCCTAACTGTCTAAAAGCCGCTTTGAATCTCAGTCTAGTTGCTTTGTTATTCTAAAAGTCTTGGAGTCTTCTTTGATTTAGATTAAAAAATGATAATACTAACTTTGTGTTTTCAGATTATGACAAAAATCTTGATGCGCCTACTCTTATCTACCCTATCGCATGCGAGTATTTACACGAGTATTTATTCATAATATTTTAAATTTAGGAATTTTAATTTGAATCTAATCCCTCTAAATTCCTAAATTTAAAATATATTGGCGTTGGGCGATTCCGAGAATCGCCCAAGGTAAATCTGTTGGCTTTTGGGGAGAAAAGATTTGACTTTGTTATGTTGCAATTATTTTATTTTAAAATAAAACCTAATATTTTATTAAAAAATACATTTAATTTTTTCAAGCAAATAATATTTATTTAAAAAAAAAAAATTAAATGTTTTTCACATGCAAGATATTGCGTCATAAAGGACGGAGGTGTGTTAGGATTTATTTTCCTTCTTGGCACAAGAATCTAAAAGAACTTTGTCTTTCCATATGATTGAATATTGGGGTGTGTTAGGATTTATTTTCCTTTTTGGTACAACGATCTAAAAGAACTTTGTCCTTCCATATGATTAAATACTTTGTTCATTGAATTACTTTTATTTCAAATCAAATGTGACACACAAGATATTGGGTCATTCAGAATATTGTGGAAACGGACTTGTCAAGAACCCAAAAAAAAAAAAAAAAAAATGAAAGGTGTGTGCATGGAGTTCAAATGTGTTATTACGAAAATGATCTCAGGGATATCTTATGCTCCGTCATTTATATGACCTCTATTAATAGAAACCTCTAAAACAATTTGGTTTGTTTATATGCACCTGGCTTGTGACCTATTGTTGTATGTGATGGCATAATTCACAACTTTGAAATTCATAAAAGATTAAACTAAGAGAGTGGGTGTGATTCATATCTTAAAATGTGTGCGGAAAGTTCCCACGTATGTCGACGTAGGCCTAGAATTTCATTCTCTCTCATTGTCAAATTTTAATGAAAATTTGATGACTTTTTTTGCATTTTTTTATGCATGTTATTCTATGTTTTAATCCAATCAAATTTGTGAGCGTCTGCCTCCTTTTATTTGAAAACTTTCTTTCAACAACTCTTACAAATTTGTTTTATAATACAAAATATTTAAATTCCAAGCTAATAATAACTATTATAATATTTATAAGCATTCATTTTTAATTTCCATCATTTAGAACTATTTAATAATAATTTTTTTACATGATTTTTCTTTTCAAAAAATCAATTTTTTTCTAAAAAATAAATTCTTGGATTTATTCTGTCACAGGACAATTATGCAGTTTGAGTGATATTGTAACACCCATGTTGTAATTAAAACTATCAGTTTTTGTGTGTCCTTTATTATTACTAATGGTTTAATTAGGGATTGAGATTAGTTGATTCAGGTTGGAAAATAATATTTTTTGAATTAATAAATAAAGTTTGTTGTTCTATGGTTGAAATCATAATGGGTAACATTAGAATAAATGATATTTTGCCGGAATTTAGAGGAATTAGATTCAATTAAAATTCCTAAATTTAAAATATATTGGTAGCCAGGTGATTCGAGGAATCGCCCAACGTAAACGAGAAAAGCTTTGATTTTGTTATGTTGCAATTATTATAACTGTAACCACTTGAAAATGATGCATGTAGATTTATTTGATTCCCTATTAATGTTAAAAAAGTATCATGTTATTTGATTCCATGTTAATGTCACTGAAGTTACTATTTTATCATTTTAACTCAAAGATTTTTAAATGAGAAATTAATAAAGTGGATTAACAACTTTGGTATCACTTAAAATATAATTATAATAGTTTGGACATTAAGGGTTTTGATTTAACCTAAAACATTAAGGATTGAGATTAGTTGATTCTGGTTGGAAAATAATATTTTTTTGAATTAATAAATAAGTATTAATAAATAAAGTTTGTTGTTCTATGGTTGAAAATCATAATGGGTGACACTATAATAAATGATACTTTGCTGAAATTTAGAGGAATTAGATTCAAATTAAAATTCCTAAATTTAAAATATATTGGCAGCAGGGCGATTCCAGGGAATCGCCCAACGTAAACCAGAAAAGCTTTGATCTTGTTATGTTGCAATTATTATATATGTAACCACTCCAAAATGATGCATGTAGATTTATTTGATTCCCTATTAATGTTAAAAAAGTATCATGTTATTTGATTCCCTGTTAATATTACTCAAGTTACTATTTTAACATTTTAGCTCTTGGATTTTTAAATGAGAAATTAATAAAGTGGATTAACAACTTTGGTATTATTTAAAATATAATGATAATAGTTTGGACATTAAGGGTTTTGATTTAACCTAAAACATTAGGGATTGAGATTAGTTGAATCTGGTTGGAAAATAACATTCTTTTGAATTAATAAATAAGTATTAATAAATAAAGTTTGTTGTTATATGGTTGAAAATCATAATGGGTGACGCTAGAATAAATGATACTTTGCCAGAATTTAGAGGAATTAGATTCAAATTAAAATTCCTTAATTTAAAATATATTGGCAGTTGGGCGATTTCGGGAATCGCCCAATGTAAACGAGAAAAGCTCTGATCTTGTTATGTTGCAATTATTATAACTGTAACCACTCCAAAATGATTCATGTAGATTTATTTGATTTCCTATTAATGTTAAAAAAGTATCATGTTATTTGATTCCCTGTTAATGTTACTGAAGTTACTATTTTATCATTTTAACTCTTGGATTTTTAAATATGGAATTAATAAAGTGGATTAACAACTTTGGTATCACTGAAAATATAATGATAATAGTTTGGACATTAAAATTTTTGATTTAACCTAAAACATTAGAGATTGAAATTAATTGATTCTGGTTGGAGAATAATATTTTTTTGAATTAATAAATAAGTATAATAAATAAAGTTTGTTGTTCTATGGTTGAAAATCATAATGGGTGACACTAGAATAAATGATACTTTGCCGGAATTTAAAGGAATTAGATTCAAATTAAAATTCCTAAATTTAAAATATATTGGCAGGAGGGCGATTCTGGTAATCGCCCAACGTAAACGAGAAAAGCTTTGATCTTGTTATGTTGCAATTATTATAACTTTAACCACTCCAAAATAATGCATGTAGATTTATTTGATTCCCTATTAATGTTAAAAAAGTATCATATTTTTTTATTCCCTATTTTTTTTTTTGTAAGTCAGAAAGTTGTATTAAAAAAAGGTAAAATACTTACATCGAGTCTGCAAAGGCAGATAGGAACCAGAGTAGACCATTACAGCCTTGTAGAGCAAAGGCGTAGGAAGCATGCTGCCATAAAACAAAAAAAGCCAACAGGCATGTTTGACAAGAACTGGAGAGCTCACCACGCAGGGCGACTATTTTAAGATCATAGATAAAGCATCAAAGAGTTGACAAAAAAGGCAGTTTAAACTGAAGCACTTACAAGGCCTAGACGAAAGGACTGACCATAGACCCGAAATCGACACATAACACAAGAAGACACGAGACAAACCAAAGGAACAGGCTGGAAGCCGAAGCAGCCAAAACTGAGCCATGAGAGCTCGGGGCTTAAGGGAAACCGCCCGGACGCGGGAAGCCACCCAGCCTGCTGGTGATGTCCAGACCCACATCGAGGAAATGTTTGTCCACTTTGTCTTGCAGATCCTGCATGGACTGGAAGTTCTGGGCTTCCTTCATCTTCTGCTCCTGCACCACAGGGTCCGGGCTAATAGTTTGCCTGAGCAGCTTGATGAGCAGGGTGACCTTCTTGTTGACAATCTCCACCCCTTCCTGAACGGCCGAGATTCTGCGGTCCAAAGACTCCTGGCTGGCGGAGGGATTACCAGGTTGATCTCCCGGGGCAGGGTGCTCCTTCTCAGTGTTCTGTTTATCGGCTTCCTTCATTTCCAGGGCTTTCGCCAGGAGAGTTTTCATCCTCCAACTTTCCGCCTTAGTTCGTGCGAACTGGGTTGCTCTTTTAGCTGGTGTGCCCGGGTCACAAATCCAATCGACCTCATCTGCTGCCGCGCCCTCCTGCTTGGTACCTTCTTCCTGCTTGACTTTAGCCTCCAACTCAGCAATTTTTCGTTTGCTTCTTGTTGAGGCTCTAGTAACATACATGCTCTGCGCATTACGCAGATCCTGGTTGGCCCCCACGCATCTACAGCTAGACGCATCCATTCTGATCTTACGAAACCTGTTACGGCAAAGCCTTTCCCGAGCTTGCTTGCTGTTGGTGCTGGCGGAACTAAGGGTAGAGGTGGTGGGAACCGCGTTCGACCCCCTTGTTAAATAGCTTGGAGCCATGGAATTCTCCCGAGAGTGGCTTTCCATAGGGACGAGAGAAGTAGTACTATTGCAATTAATGATGAAGGTGTTCACACGATTCTCATAATCTTTTCCTGCAGGCGCATAAGAATTTCTGATTGCCTTTCTCTTATGCTTGAGGTGCCTGTCCTTTCTTCTCAAACGGTTCTTACGGATAACCTCGTGGCACGATCTCTGTTGATGGTTCCCATGCTTGGTTCTGCCCCGCACTGATATCCGCCGCTTCTTCTATCCAATCCTCCCGTAGGTATGATGTATTACCTGTTTGTTGCTCCAGATTTCTGTTTGGCTGAGCCGGTTAAAAGGACCGTTGCCGGTTAGGCTCGGTTGTTGTTGGTCACGTCTTTTTGCGCTAGCTGTGTACATCGGGCTTTCAAATTCGGACAGTTCACCTCCTCCCAACAACTGTCCCATCCGCTTCCCTGACTGTCTACTCCACAGTTCGCCAGGTAATCCGCCACCCTGTTTGCTCGACGTTGGATCGCCTGGAAGACAAGACCCTGCATGCCCTCCATGAGTTCTGCAATGCTCTCAGTGACTTTGGCTAACCTCCAGTGCTTAATGGCCTTGTTAGCTTTTATCCCCCTCTGTAATTTTTGCGCTGTGGAAATGACTAGAGAGGAGTCTCCTTCCACAATTAGGTTATGGAGGCTTCGGGAATTTGCAATTCTAAGGCCATGTTCCAGGGCTGCAAATTCCATTTCATTATTAGTGCTTTTCCCAAGCGCTCTGTAGTAGATATGCAGTATGTCTCCATGCTGATTACGTATAACACCTCCAATTCCAGCCATACCAGGGTTGCCGCGCGACGCCCCATCAAAATTCAGTTTGAGACCTCCAACCGGTGGGCATTGCCATGTATCGCTTGGTGAGGGTGGTGGAATTCTATGTTGCGGAGCAGTGTGATTGCCAATTCCCTCCAGCCGGAAGCTTTTTAAAATCCGTAGGTCCAGTGCTGTAGGCTTTTCATTGCTTTCTGTTCTGCATTTGGTTTGAATTAATTGCTGGATGTTGGTTATTATGCTGTCTTTTGAGAAATTGATGTTCCTGTACTCGTCTTGGAAAATTCTTCGGTTGCGCTCCTTCCATATAGACCAAAGAAGAAAACCTGGTGCTGATTTCCATATGCTGTTGACTCGTTGTGTACCTGAAAAGTCTGTTCTCCAATTTAGAATAGTACTGTGAATTGAATCTATCTGCCGGTCCGAGCTGTTAAGGATCCCTTCCATCCAGCACCATAATTGCGATGCCCATTCGCAGGTGTTGAAAAGATGGTTCAGCGATTTCAGTTCTTTAAGACACATAGGGCATCGAGAGGGTCCCTCGAAGCCTTTCTTGCAAAGATTGTCCCAGGTAAGGGTCTTATTTCTCATCAGGAGCCAAAGGAAGGTTCTGATTTTGGGCCATAGAAGACTATCCCAAACTTTGCTGCTCCAAGGCAGGATCTCTCCCTGTTCGTTCTTTTCCAAAATATTTCTGGCTTCTTTCAGTGAGAAATTTCCATTTCCCTTGAGACCCCACCTGAGTTTGTCATCCTCTTCAGTTTTCCTGATCTTTCTTTTTAGGATGGCTCATTGAAATGTTGAACTGTGTGATTGTTGGCCTCTGTATTCTCAGGGTTAAAGTTAATCCAGTCCCTCCAATTTTCTTCTATGCTGTGCTGATGCCAGTATTGGTTAACTTTGTATCTACCCTGAGCTTGATAGGTTTGCTTTATAGTTAGTAATTCTGGAGAATCGAGTTTGGGTAGTTGTTGCGAGGCGTCCTCCCAGAACAGAGCTAGCTTGCCGTTACGAATTTCCCAAAAGCTATTATCCTGAATCAGATTCTTGTTTCGCTTGGCATGATTCCATATGGGTGAGCCTTCCGGGGTTTCCTGCAGTCTGATGAGTTCCTGAGTATCACAATCCGGAACATATTTTTCTTTCCAATGCTTAGCCCAAGGTAAGGTAGGGTTTTCAATCCATCTCCACCATAATTTAGCTCCACAGGTTCGGTTGACAACCCCTGGATCAACTAGATTCAACCCCCCCCCTAGATTTTGACATGCAGAGTTTGTCCCAGGCAACAAGAGCCCACTTTTTCTTCTCACCATTACCGCTCCAAAGGAATGAACGCTGGATATTTCTTATTTGTTGCAGAATACCTTTGGGAGCAGGGAGCAATGAGAGAAGATAATGCGGAATGGCCTGAAGGACAGCTTTGGTTAGGATTAGTCGACCCGCTAAATTAAGAGCTCTGTTCGTCCAGTGTGAACATTTTTTCTTCAGGTTGGCTAGAATTTTCTCCCAATGCTCTTTTTTCCAGGGTTTGAGAGTCAGAGGAGCCCATAAGTATTTCGAAGGTAGGGAACCAATCCTAAATCCTAAAAGATGGGCTAGGTGAGATTGAACAACCGGGTGGGTGTTGAAAAAGAAAATAGTTGATTTAGAGAAATTAATTTCCATACCAGAGGCCTAGCTGAAGAGGTCTAGGGTTTCCCTGTAAGCAACCGCCTCCTTCACTGTGGGAGTGCCATGTAACATGGTGTCGTCGACAAACTGTTGGTGCGTGGTAGCCGGAAGCGAACTTATGGGCTGAAGACCTCGTATTTTACCTTCCGCTTTCTTCTTAGCTATGGTACGACTGAGGCCTTCCATTAGGATGATGAAGAGAAAAGGGGATAAGGGATCTCCTTGCCTGATTCCTCTGGAAGGAGCAAAGGGTGCAGAGGGAGCTCCGTTGACAAGGATGGAATACCTTGGAGATTTGATTAGAGCCATGATCCACTTAATCCAAGTACTGCAAAAGCCAAAAGCTTTTAGAACAGCTTCGGGGTACTTCCAGCTGACTTTGTCATAAGCCTTTGAGAGATCCAATTGCATAAGCATGCCTGCCTCTTTCCTTGAATGTAGGGAATGAATCATCTCCTGAGCTAATAGGATGTTGTCGAAAATTTGTCTGCCCTCCACATATCCCGATTACTCTTCTGAGATAATGCCCGGGAGAATCGTTTTCAATCTGCTGGCTATCACTTTTGATATAATCTTGTATATGACATTACATAAGGCAATAGGTCTGAATTTGTTAGGGGTTTTGGCTTCTTCAACTTTTGGTATGAGTGCAAGAAAGGTGGAGTTGAGGGATTTGAGAATAGTTCCCGACTGTCTGGAATCTTCCACCACCTCCCACACATCCTGTTTAACAATACTGCAACAGGCTTTATAGAAATTAATGGTAAACCCATCTGGCCCTGGAGCTTTATCATTAGGCATACTTCTGATAGCTTCCTCTATTTCCTCCATGGAGATTTCCCTACACAGAGCCCAGTTCTGATCTGCGGTTATGGTCTTCGGGATGGCTGCAGTTAGTTCCTTGATGGCTTTCTCTCTGTTTATGTGAGGTTCTTGAGCAATCGATTTGAAGTGATCCGAGAGCAGTGCAGATATGTCATTGTGATTTTTTAGGATTTCCCCTATATCGTTTTTCAGTTCGAGAATTCTATTACTGCTTCTGCGATCTAGCGCCGATCTGTGGAAGAATTTGGTGTTCAGCTCTCCTTCTTTTAACCACTGAATCCTTGATTTCTGTTTCCATAGAGTTTCTTCTTGAGAGCAGCGATTCTACCATTGCTGCGAGAGAATTTTTTCCTGCTTCAAAGCCTCAGCACTGAGGTTTCCTGCTGCGCCTTCTCTATGGATCTGTTCCAGTTTATTCTCGAGAATTATCTTCTCCTGGAGGATGTTACTGAAGATTGCTTTGTTCCATTCTTTTATTTTTTGTTTGGTTATTTTTAACTTCTTTTGGAGATTAAACATTTTGGATCCAGAGTGCTCCAAAGGTTCCGACCACCATTTCTTTACCATTTCCTGGAAGTTAGGGTGGTTTAACCAGAACTTTTCAAACCGGAAGGGTTTATTCCTAGGGGTACTTGAAACTTCAACAATGAGCGAGATTGGCCAGTGATCCGACCCCCCACTGGGAAGGATGTCTGATTCAACTGTGGTGTCGTCCATTATGATACTTTCTGAGATTAAGAATCTATCCAGGCGGGAGGCTATTAGCTTGTCACCTCCCCTTCGATTGTTCCAAGTGAAGGAGCCAGTTTTGGGGTAGACATCAACAAGCTTGGCGGTCTCAATGAAGGTTGCGAAGGCTTCCGCATCTCTGTTTAGTTTTCTTAGACCTCCTTTTTTTTTCCAACAGGGTTGTAATCATATTGAAATCACCCCCCAAAATGCACTTTGAACTTGGATATCTTCTAATAATTTTATATAGAGCTTCTAAAAATGATATCTTATCTTCTAGTTTCTGAGGACTATAAATGTTGACACAGAGGAAGGAACCGGAGTTACCTATGGGTTGGAATACGATCGCCATGAAGTGCTTGTTGGCTTCCGCCGATAGCATCTAGATTTCCCTTGAATCCCACATGGTAGCGAGGCCTCCTTCTCTTCCTTGACTTTCATTTTCTAGGACTTCCATGTGACTTCCCAGTTTTCTGCATAGATTGGAGATGTTGGGGCTGCTACATTTTGTTTCTTGTAAAAACATGATTTCCGGTTTATGACATTGGATCTTCCTTTTTAAAATCCTGTATTTCGCCTGGCTGTTGAGCCCTCTGGCATTCCACGAGATTATCTTCATAGAAAACTGAGTTTTATTGGAAGAAATCAAAGGCGGTGAGTGCCTTCATTTTCCCTGAGTTTATCATAATCATGCCTAACTCTTGTAGTGCTTCCCCACTTGTTTTCCAACCTCTTCTTTTCTTTTGTTTGGAACTGGATGTTTTCCATAGGGGGCTTTTTGAATGAGAACTGTTACCTTTCGCCACACCTAGCTTCCTGTTCTACCTTTCTAGTAATGCTCTCTGCCTTGCTATGAAGAGGTCATTAACTATTCTGATTTCTTCCTCCGACGCGTTTTCTATCCCTTTAGCTTTCCAGTTTTCAGCCATTGCTGGTAGGTTCAGACCTTCTCTTGCTAACGCATTCTCCCAGTCTTGTTCTTCGCTACCGCCATCACTGGTTAACATATCCGTTTCTTCCTCAGTGTCCTCTGTTCTCTCCTGCATTTGAACCTCATTGTTAAAGTTCTCTTCATGCGTATCTTTCTCTGTGGGTGTTTCTTTTTCTTCGTTTTCTGCTCCTGAAGTTGGAGCTTTGTGCTTTTCTTCTGAGTTAGTTTCAGGGTCCAGGAGCACAAACGGGTTGTTGTGGATATTTCTTTCTCCGTTTCCTCTGATATTCTTTCGTCTATTTGCTCTGTGTTTGGATTTGGGTTTGACGAAAACTTCTGTGTCTTTGTGGGCTTGAACTGATTCGATTTCATGCTCCTTCTTGATCTTTGGGCAATCCCTTAACAGATGCCCATGTTCATGGCATTTTCGGCAGCGAAAGGGAATATGCTCATAGTCTATATCCTGAAAGTATTCCTCATCCCTGTATTCCAGCCAAAGTCCTTCGTGTAGTGCTCCGGAGACATCCATTTCAACGCAAATCCGGGCATAAGAAGTATATCTTTTCTAGAGAGTTGCTTCAGAGGCTTTGATGAAAGTACCCAACTTGTCACCAATTTGTTTCAGTGCAGTCAGACCCCAGTAGTCTATTGGAAGAGAGAATAAGCGTATCCAGACTGGGACTTGGGTGAAGGACTCCTTCTCCGGGGCAAAGTTTGGCTTCCAAGGTCTCATATACAGTCCTGCTGAAGCCATGAAATACGAGCCACCTTCAAAAATTCTATCCTTGTCTTCGAGGTTGGCGAAGACCACAGTGAAGAAGCCTTTGGCTCCTAGGTGAAGTTTAACATCTCCTCGAGGTTTCCAATGCAATTTTATCCAGTGACACAGAGCTTTCTCAGACGGCCAAATACCCATGAACTTGCAAATGATAGCTCGTTCCGCCATGTGCTCCCTATAAGCTTGAATTTATGGGTCCGTAATAACTACCCGTAAGCTTTTGGTCTTTTTCGGTTTGCAGGTTCCACTGGTTGAAGAGAGAGTGTTGGGGTTTGAACTAGGTTCCCCCTCCTTTTCCGGCCTGCCTTGTCTGTTCCCTGTTTGCTTCCTTTCATCCTGCCCTTGTCGTTTCTTGTTTTCTGAGGAATTAATTATTAAAGGGGTTTTGTCTTTAGCTCCTGTCAGGTTATCAGTTTCTGGGCCTGTGCCCTGCGATGTTTCTTTTGTCTTGTCAGTGTTCCCTTGAGTTTGAACCCTGTCTCCGCTGCCAGGTTGTTTGCTGTTTTCCAGCCCTGAGATTCTGACCCCTTCCTTTCTATCATTTTTCTGTTTTTGTAGGACTATCTGCTTGAAAGTAGGGGCCCCACTGGACCTCTCCGCTTCCATGCTACTGGTCAGCCCTTGACCCTGTCGAAGCAGGGCTTCGAGGCGAGAGAAGACAGCCTCCAGTCCCGTGAGTTTCTTGGTTTCTTGACAGAATCAACCGCGAGAGAAAACACAGATTCCAGCATAAGCGCTGGTCAACTACTGCAGTTTTATTCCCTATTAATGTCACTAAAGTTACTATTTTATCATTTTAGCTCTTGGATTTTTAAATGAGGAATTAATAAAGTGGATTAACAACTTTGGTATCACTTAAAATATAATGATAATAGTTTGGACATTAAGGGTTTTGATTTAACCTAAAACATTAGGGATTGAGATTAGTTGATTATGGTTGGAAAATAATATTTTTTTGAATTAATAAATGAGTATTGATAAATAGTGGAAAATCATAATGGGTGACACTAGAATAAATGATACTTTGCCAGAATTTAGAAGAATTAGATTCAAACTAAAATTCCTAAATCTAAAATATATTGGCAACCAACCTAAACGAGAAAAGCTTTGATCTTGTTATGTTACAATTATTATAACTGTAACTTCTCCAAAATGATGCATGTAGATTATTTAATTCTCTATTAATGTTAAAAAAGTATCATGTTATTTGATTCCCTGTTAATGTTACTGAAGTTACTACTTTATCATTTTAACTCTTGGATTTTTAAATGGGGAATTAATAAAGTGGATTAACAACTTTGGTATCACTTAAAATATAATGATAATAGTTTGGACATTAAGGGTTTTGATTTAACCTAAAACATTAGGGATTGAGATTAGTTGATTCTGGTTGGAAAATAATATTCTTTTGAATTAATAAATAAGTATTAATAAATAAAGTTTGTTGTTATATGGTTGAAAATCATAATGAGTGACACTAGAATAAATGATACTTTGCCGGAATTTAAAGGAATTAGATTCAAATTAAAATTCCCAAATTTTTAATATATTGGTAGCGAGGCAATTCCCAACATAAATGAGAAAAACTTTGATCTTGTTATGTTGCAATTATTATAACTGTAACCACTCCAAAATGATGCATGTAGATCTATTTGATTCCCTATTAATGTTTAAAAAGTATCATGTTATTTGATTCCTTGTTAATGTTACTGAAGTTACTATTTTATCGTTTTAACTCTTGGATTTTTAAATGAGGAATTAATAAAGTGAATTAACAACTTTGATATCACTTAAAATATAATGATAATAGTTTGAACATTAAGGGTTTTCATTTAACCTAAAACATTAGGGATTGAGATTAGTTGATTATGATTGGAAAATAATATTTTTTTGAATTAATAAATAAAGTTTATTGTTATATGGTTGAAAATCATAATGGGTGACACTAAAATAAATTATACTTTGCTGGAATTTAGAGGAATTAGATTCAAATTAAAATTCCTAAATTTAAAATATATTGGCAACTCGGCGAAAAAGCTTTGATTTTGTTATGCTGCAATTATTATAACTATAACCACTCCAAAATGATGCATGTAGATTTATTTGATTCCTTATTAATGTTAAAAAAGTATCATGTTATTTGATTCCCTGTTAATGTCACTAAAGTTACTATTTTATCATTTTAACTCTTGGATTTTTAAATGAGGAATTAATAAAGTGGATTAACAAATTTGGTATCACTTAAAATATAATGATAATAGTTTGGAAATTAAGGGTTTTGATTTAACTTCAAACCTAAGTCAACATAATATCAGAATCTTGACCCATAATCAATTAAAAACCAACAAGCTTAGGTTTCGCCTTCAATTGCAACCTACACAACTAAAATATGTTAAACACAAATTCTTCTCGTTATATTCACAGGGCTTGGTGTGCATCATTTCTGACATCGCAAACGAGATTCTACCGAGTAACTTGGACTGAAAATTCCATGTTCACACGACATTCATCTCTAACTACTCTTTTCTCAAATTTGGTAGTCAGGAAATTCTGGGAATCGCCCAGCTGCAGCCCAAGGCCGCGCCCCCACAGGCGGCTGGGCGGTGGCCTGGAGATTCTGTGAATCGCCCAACCACCACCTGGCCACCCATGGGGGCGCGACCCTTGGCGGTGAGGCTTATTTTTTTATTTTAAAATGGACCAGGCTTACAGCCGCACTTGCACCCTAGGCGCGGGGTTGTAAGCCTCGCCTATCAAAAAAAAAAAAAAAAAAACGAAATATTCTTATTATAAAAAATGCATTTAATTTTTTTGAAACAAATATATTTATTTTTTAATTTTTTTAAATAAAAAAAGAAATTTTTTAATGATGTTAAAAAAAAATTAAATGAAATTTTTAATATAAAAATTTAAAATGTTTTCTTTTAAATAAAAAATATGTTTTTTTTTTTGTTTGTGTAATAAACTATAAATATATATATATATATAATTATATATATAGTTATTATATATATATATATTTTAAATGTATGTTTTTTTAATCTTTATTTTAGTAGTTTTTTAATATTTTTTTTTTGGGGTTAATTTTCTATTTTTTTTTTTTTTTTTTTAAGTTAATTTTACAGTTATATATATTATGTCAAAAAAAATTGACATAAAAAATTTAACGTGTCAAAGATTGTTAAATTTAGAAAATAATTATTTACATTTCATACATTAGAAAATTTAAAGTAAAAAATAGGTGTTTTCGGAAAACGACATGATGCACAATCATCACTTTTTAAAATCAGCATGCAAATCACTAACATTTTAAAACGTAATGTACATTAAAAAAAAAAGTGTCAAAAACTATGCTTTAAAAAAAATATGTGTATTTTGCATCGCCCCTTTTCAAAATTGGGTCACTTTTTCGCTATCTCTACCAAACAGGTAACAGTATCAGTTCCCCTTTCAAAGTTTACATTGTTGATTGATTATTTGCGCAATTTCACCAACATTAACTAAGGTTGCATTTATGTGAATGAATGAGGGAATTTGAGTTGTTAATATGCCTTAAACATAAACTTTGAGAACTGAAAATAAGAATGAATAGTAGCAAGAAAAGAAGCAAACACAGCAAACATTGATGACGGAGTTCGTCCCTCCTGGACTATGTCTCTGAGTTCGCTTCCAATGGGTGTTTGTTATATTAGAAATGCTCTAAAAAGTCTCTTTACATAGAATTTCACCGACTGAACTGGGCACACAGGCACTACTAGTTACTATCAAAATGAAGGCCTCTGTCTCAGCTCTCCAATGCCACTCTTCGTTCTCAAAAAGGCCCAAAGATGGCCAAGTTACACTCAAAAGAGCACTTGAGGGCATAAATAAAACCAGCTTTTGAACTCCCCTATACAACTCCTTCCCACACTGGTGTACTAGCATTAGTTTTTATAAAGACTTGGGTAGGTTCTAGGGTCAAACACTCGGACCTCCTGGGCTATAGATGGCATATGGTTTTGTTTAGGTGAACTAAACATATCACATGGTACAATTAAAACTATACACATAATGCACCATATGGTATGGGCACATTTTGTTTTAATATGGTTTATCCATATAATACATATGGTATTCACTAATAGGACCGACGACCTTTCTAATATTTATAACCCAAGGTTTTGGCATAAGATTCGGCGAATTAACATGAAACCTCCCCGCAACATGTAAACATGACATATGGTTGTATAATCCAAAGTTTACCATTGGATCGTTGCCATGTGAATTGCTTCTGGGATGGTATTACGCTAACTATGTGCCACATAACTGTGCCACCTACTCTGCATCATTGCCATATCTGACAATCGTTCAAACACCGACTGTTAAGATCTCTAAACCTGTCAGTAGTTGTTCCAATGGTCTCGACCTATTTAACGTTGGCGGAACTTGTGGTATAATCGTGCACTCTTGTGGCACTCATGGCATAATCGTTGTCATGTGATTGGACCTGCTCCAATAGTGACTAGGCCTACTCCAACGTGTTGACTCGTGGCATGATTACCTGTTCCATACCTACTCCCCGACGGTTTGATGGCATATCCAGTGGCGCATACGTGTGGCATATATTACAACAAACCTTTGCCGATTTTGGTATTATGATAAATGACATGTCGATGTTTACTCCGCCATAGTTTTTATATATGTTTGCCATAGGTTTGTAACATAGGTTTAAACATTATAAACCTCCTCCATCGGACTTGACACCATAGTAAATATGTCTTTTGCACCCACCTTGGAATATATGTGCACCATGTTGAAGAAAAGGGTAACTAGTTCAGTATTTGTCAATGTAATTTTGATCTTTGTACTTGTCAAGAAAAATAATTCTTATTTTTATAAATAATATGAATGAGTTTCTTGCTCATTCCATAGGTCTTGGAAAGTAAAAGAGTCAAAATTAAATTGAAGAGCTCTACTTGAGCATCTATTTAATAAAAATAGGTCAACCTAGTGTCTAGCAGCCCTCCAAATGACAAGCACCATCCTATATGTCACGTTGGTTTGGAAATCAAATTAAAAGACAGTAATGTCGGCCTAAAAAGAATTAGATTCACCCATGTCGGCTCAATAAATAAACACAACACTTCACACTGTAATGTCAGCTTATTTATGGAGACCTAACTACTATAAACACCCCGTTGCAGTCATCGTAGGAAACACAACTTCGGATAACTCTAAAACTTCGAACATGAAATAGTATCTCGAATAAGGTACAGGATTACAATATTTTGGTTGAGCACATAAGTACAAGTATTTAAATGGGTACAATATCTCCGTGTTTTCAAATGATCATCATGATCACAGTCTTCGTATACTAGGACAATCTTGGCATATCTATCATGATAAGGATCTTGGTGCAAGAAACTCTTAGTTATACACAGTAGACATCATTCTCCAAATAAAGTCACAGTCTCGGCATGATTATGATCTCACAATTATACACTCTCTGTATGCAAAAACACAACTATAATCTCGACACAGTGACAACTGTGATGGAAGATCATAATGAAGACCTTGGTGAAGTGTTCACATATATATCTCAGTATGGAAGCCTAATCAACATGATAATGATCTCAGTGAGAAGTGCAATAATAATCTAAGAGAAGATGGAGATATGGTGCAGTAGTTATGTTCTCATTATTGTGATGAATATCTCAGTGAAGGTGCATGAATGATGACCTTGGTGAAGCAACAGTGTTAATGAATATTTCAATAGTAAGAAGAGGATTGGTGACTTGGTCTTGGAGTGGCCTAGTAGGTCAAGGGTCATGGTCTTGGTGTTTGTCATTTAGAATATCTATAAGAAGAATTACGTAGGGTTTTCCTCTCCAATAGGGAGAGGTTTAGGCTCTGGCATAATGCCAACTCCTTGTGTTCTTGTCTCTTTGTTTTGGTAGCAGTTTGATGAAGTAAACACACACACTCATAATAAGAAGAAGATTAAGATAAGATAAATGGTAAAATCATTTCGCAAAATGTTATCAAGTATAGAAGAATCTATCTAATGCTAACTGCCCTAGATTTTTCAACATGGTATCAGAGCTAAGGTGTTGAAGTCAAATGAAGGGCAACAAAAGAGACATACAAGGATTTGTCTTCAAGGACATCAAAGAAGGTTGAAAGGATTAAAGGAGCAAGTATACAACAAGCAAGTTTATAACAATCATGGATTATCAACTTCAATAATTACAATCATGCACATAGACAACAATGTCTCAATATAGTTATTACATCAAGGAAGTTGTGGTGATGAGATAGTCTCTATATACAATGACATCCACAGTTTAGTTATGTTAGCCAGTGACAAGTTTGGGGTCTCTATACTTTGCATCTCTACACAACTCTATGCACACATACATCATTGTTTCAGTGCAGTACCATATCAATATACTTGTCACAGTATCAAATTATGTCTATGAATATGATCTCAATAAGCATGATGCTCGAATCATAATGTAGTATCACCAGCATGTCAACAATATGTTGAAGTCAAAAATACCTTAAAGATGAATTGGGAAGGTCATGAAGCAGTTTCGGCAATGTCAAGACCACTAATGTCATGGTGCTAGAAGGTCACCAAGGAAGTCGTGATAAAAGGATATTAATGATGGGCAACTCAAGCAAAAGAAGCATTAAGGTGACGATCTCCTCTTCACACACCAAGTAAGTATCTTTCAATTTTATGATCAAATTTGGTTAATTGATTTCATGATTGCAAGGGGATTAATAAATCGGTTCGATAATCGAAAGTCCTTACATAGAATAAGGAGGATTGTCATAATCCTCATATAGAAGAGAAATTGTTGATATTTATGAAAAGGTGTATAAAGGTCAAGCATTGTTTGAATCCATCAAGGGATTCACAGGATTCATATGATATCGCTAAAAAATTCCTCTCATACCTAAATAGCAGGAGAGGAGACATAAAGAGAGATATATGAAATGCTAGATATACTCTCGAAAATTAAAGTAAAGAAGGTCACTTAGACCTACGCAATAGTAAAGGTATCAAAGAAAGATGATAAGAAGGTAGTAATCATTGATGGTGGGCTCCAGTATTGCAACAATAATGCTGCAACTCCTAGAGATCCTTTTTTACTTTTATCAACCCGGTTGTTCGTAACAAACTTGGAAGCGACGGTCTATATGCACAAGTACTAGCTCTTGCCGTAGGCTGTCACTTGATAAGCTGGCACAAGTCCGCTAGGAGCTTAAGCCAACTTCTATGAGCTCTTAGAAGAAGCTTTTAGCTATGATGGATGAAAGCTAACTCAAAGGAGGCTAGTCTACTTGCAGAAAGAGGCTTAAAGCAAAAAAAGAAATGCAAACCCTAGCAAACCCTAGTTTTATCGACTAACCATATTGGTGCAAGAAAATAGATGAATGCCGTGGAAATGGATGCCATTGACTCTGGGAAAGGTAAAATGCATGTGACTAAGCTACTTCTGAAGGAAAATATGGAAAAAGAATCATTTTGTATTTTTGAGTAATCTTTCAGAATTATTATGCATGTGCTTTAACTATTTTTGACTGTGCAGAGGTTGATTGGCGAAAGGAAATGGAGTAGGTGCTTGCAGGAGATTGGGAAGGTGAGAAGAGGGCCTAAGGGGTCCCTAGCGCCCTTCTAGAGAGTTTCACAGTGATCAGATCTCGAAAAACCACTCTCGTGAACTTCTACAGGAAGTCTGCAGGGGTTCTACAGGATGTTCTACAGGAAGATCCGAAAGAGGATTTTGGAGGGTTGATGGTGGAAAAATGGTGGGAAAGTAGAAAAGAAGGATATATAAGGATGTTAAGAGGTCTAGGACCTGGTGAATGAAGCTAAGGAGTGGTTAAGGTGATTGGATTTGTTCGAGGATGGAGGGAGCAATGTTGCACAAGAATGTAGAAATTAGGGCAAAGTGGGAGAACGTGGCAAATGAAGGGAAGGAATCTTGGATTAGGGGTTGGAACAGGTTGTATGATGGAGGAAGGGTAGGCAGGGAGGTATCATATGTGTTTTTCACACTATTTTCCAAAACTGATCAAACAAAGACTAGGAAAACCAAAAATCTAGCTATTTTGACCTAATTTGACCTAAAAACCAGAAACATGACGAACATAAGTTTATTGGCAGAAAATCATGAAAGATAACTATGGAAATTAAGTGAGAACAGATTCTAAACATGTAAGTACAATTGGTATCAAATTTCCTAACTAAAAATCTAACACTAGCAATTGCATGAAGAGGCAAAAACAATGTTTTTGTGGTAGCAAATATGCCTTGGTCTCAGCTCATGGTCCCAAGGAGGGAGAGATGAGATCAAGGATTGCTTGGTGGCCTTTTTGCAGGTCTTTTCCTTTACCAAACTATCAAATCAACTTGAAGCATGAAAAGCTATTTCAATCATAAAAAATGATCTAAGTAACAAAGCAAGATTTTAATCTAAATAGCAGAAATTATTCTATGAATGCAACAAAGACACATAAAAGTACACAAAGGAGGTATTGGCATTTGAGTTGGGCCCAACTCCAAGAGTTACAGCCTCCTAAGAAAGATCAGAGCTGGTGCAACGTTGGGTTCATCTTTATTGATCAAGAAATAATAGTTACATCCCAAAAATTGTCTACAAGAAAAAGCTCGAAAATGTGCTGATACAGCGCTGCACTAAAGTGCGAAAATAGACTAACAAAATGACTAACCTACTGACTAAAATATAACTACAATCTAACTAAGATCTGACTAACTGAACTAAGGCCCTAAGCCTTCTTATTTATACAAATTTAGGACCCCAACAGTCCTCCTAAACTTTAGGAACTCGGCTGCCAAAACTTGCAGTTAACAGCAATCCTACTTGACTTGCTTGGCTGCCCCTTGTGCTCCGAGTTTTTTATGGATAATTCAAGGTAAAGGCTTATAAATGAAGGGGACACCTTCCTACAAATCCTCTCCCTTATTCCCCCACGAATTTGGCTACCAAGTGCTCATTAAACCTTTGATTTTGTCTCAAAATTGACCAAAAATATGCATACAGCACACATTAGACTTTTTGGCATAATGACTAACCCAATTCACTCTATTAGCATAAATATAATAAAAAACATGCAATAAACTAATGAGTATGGTGGATTAAGTCAAATTAGGAGGCTAAATGAGCCCATATAATTACCCATTTTTGGGGCTCATCAATTGATGATAAAGGTAACAAATATCAATGAACAAAGAAGGTTACCTCACCCGACAATTTGTGGTCTCTATGCTAGATAGAGAAAGACAAGTTGCAGTCTATAGTATTAAAGGATGAAATAATTCAACCATGTGGTAAGCACCAGTATTGCAGCAATAATGTTGCAACTCCTAGGCTGCCTACTTTACTCTTATCAACCCAGTAGTTCGTAACAAACTTGGAAGCGATTATGTTGTATGCACGAGTACTAGTTCTTACTGCAGGCTGTCACTTGGTCAGCTGGCGCAAGATCACTAGGAGCTCAAGCCAACTTCTATGGATTCCATAAGAAGCTCTATATTTGATGAAAGAAAGGAAAGCTTACTCTACAGAGGCTACTCTACTTGCAGAAAGGAAAAGAAGACTGAAATGTAAAGTAAACCTATCAAACTCTACTTAACCAACTAATCCTACTTTTGCATAAAGAAAGATGAAAACCATGAAATGAATGCCATTACCTATTGAGGAAGTAAACAACATCTACTCAAGCTATTTCTAGAAGTAAAGGATGAAATAATTCAACCATGTGGTAAGCACCAGTATTGCAGCAATAATGTTGCAACTCCTGGGCTGCCTACTTTACTCTTATCAACCCAGTAGTTCATAACAAACTTGGAAGCGATTGTGATGTATGCATGAGTACTAGTTCTTACTGTAGGCTGTCACTTGGTCAGCTGGCGCAAGATCACTAGGAGCTCAAGCCAACTTCTATGGATTCCATAAGAAGCTCTATATGTGATGAAAGAAAGGAAAGCTTACTCTACAGAGGCTACTCTACTTGCAGAAAGGAAAACAAGACTGAAATGTAAAGTAAACCTATCAAACTCTACTTAACCAACTAATCCTACTTTTGATTATTGGATTTGAAAATTGGGAATGGACGGAAAAACAGAGCGGAGACTGATAACAATGGTAGGGTTTCGCTCTCGGCCGCTGAGGGGGATCTCTGCAGAGCGGGAGCCCTTTTCTGAGAGGCTGTCGCGGCCCAAAAACAGCAGCGTTACTCCCAGGAGGACTACTAAGAATGGAACCGAGAATATGCCGCCCGAGGACGAAAACGTGAGGGGGAATGTCCCGCCAGGAAGAGGTGACAGGGCATCAGGTTCTCTGGCCAAAATGGTTGCAAAGTCCAGCAATAAGATATGCTGCGCTTGCCCCAATACGAAAAAGCTGAGAGACGAATGCATCGTCGAGCACGGGGAGGATGCATGCACCAAATGGATCGATGCCCATCTTCGGTGCCTCAGGGCAGAGAGTTTCAAGCCTAGAAGAGCTGCCTCGAAGGTTTTACATTCATTGCAGGAAAATGTTCTGGGATCGCCAGTCGAGCAATCGTTGTTAGGTTGGACAGAATTTGCGCTTTCTCCCTTCGGCACTTTCAACGGTGTTATTCATGGCCATGGGGGACAGGAGGACTCTCTGCAAGCACGTAATATTCTCCTCAAACGCATCGAGAGCCTGATATCCAACAGCTTCGTATTGGAGAATGTTCCTGCGAGAGTTCCCAAACTCAGACGTTTGGACTTCGCGCCCAAACTGTTTGACGAAATGCCTGAGCGAGATGTAACTTCCTGGAAAGCCTCGTTTCAGATCCAGATCAAGCTCCTCACAGGCAAAACTCTGCTACATTGGGTAGGCTCTCAGGACCTAGTGAAGGACCTCATGCATGCGCTGGAACTTAAGCTGGGAATTCCCTCGGCAGCTCAACGACTTCTCCACGAAGGTAAACAACTAGAGGATCTCCACCCCCTTTCATTCTACAGCATTAAAAGAAATGCCACCATTATCCTTTCCCTTCGATTAAGAGGGGGAGCGGTAGGACAGTCTTCCTCAGCCAAGGCTTTCTCATACAAGGATGTTGTCCATTCACCGAGGCAGGAAAAGATAGTACCACCAGCTCAGGTGCCCAAACCTTTTCTGGTGGACAAACTTGAGGAGACTCCCTCCATTGAAATAGTGCATCCAACCTTAGATGAGCAAACCCAACAGCTTGCTGAGAAAGGCATTATTTGCAGGTTCAATGGGTTGTGGCCACGGACAGCAGATCTCTACCAGTGGATCCACTCTAACTGGACCAACAATTGCAAGGTTTTATTGTGCTCAAAGGGCTTTTTCATAACGGTGTTTGTTTTTGAGGAGGACTACCAAAAAGCTTTAAAAGAAGGGCCTTGGTTCTGGGGCTCAGCAGGTTTATTCCTCACCCCCTGGTTCCCGGACTTCGATCCATCTTCGGCAATCATCACCAAGCTCCCAATCTGGGTCAGACTTCCTAATCTCCCAGCTCATCTTTGGCACTTTGCAGTGTTCCAAGGAATCGGCAACTCTCTAGGCCGCTACCTCGACACAGATATTTCTAGAGGGGAAAAAGGCTTATACACCTTTGGCAGAATATGTGCAGAAATAGACATCAGCAAAGGACTCCCGGACAAGATCAATCTCAAAATTGGAGACTTTCATTGGACCCAGTACTTAGATTATGAGAATACAGCTTTCCGCTGCCGCAACTGCCATCTCACAGGGCATCTCCAGAGCTCTTGTCCTTCGAAGCTTGCCCCAACAAAGAAGGCCAATCATAAGCAGAAATCCAAAAGCTGGAAGCCTCATGACCCTCCCCCCATGGATGATTTTGATTTCACCTCGGATGAAGAGGAGATAAATGAGGAAGAAATGGAGACCACGACAGCGCCGGAACCGCCATCGGCTGACCCTGAGGATTGCTCCGTCCAGCCATGCCCCCAGAAAAGGAATCATGAATCCTCCACCTCGGACTTAGACAAGGAAATATCTCAAGCAACCCAACTCAGTTTGCAAATCATGCCAGTTCAGCAGTGCCCTCCTGAATGGGTCAAAGTGGGCAAAAAGAAAGGAAAAAAATTCCGCATAGCTGATCCCTCCCATGTAGGGTAGCATCATTTGCTTTGTTTTGTTCTCTGGTTTTTCTAGTCACTTCATGCTATGTTCTTCTCTCTTCTCTTCGCTTCTAGGAGCCGAAGTGGATGCATATCCTTTCCGGCTGCCTATGTTCTTGTTTCTCATGGCTCTGCCTGTTTCCAGGCATGATTGTACTATATTGCTCCTTTATTAATAGATTTAGTCACATTTTACACAAAAAAAAAAAAACTAATCCTACTTTTGCATAAAGAAAGACGAAAACCATGAAATGAATGCCATTACCTACTCAAGAAGTAAACAACATCTACTCAAGCTATTTCTAGAAGTAAATGAGCAAAAAACATCTTTTTGGATTTTTTTATGTATTTTTATGTGAAATTGTCATGCATGGAATTTATTTGTCTGTGAATGTGGCAGCAATTAGGTGGCGATGGAGGGTGGTTTTGGGACTTGAGAAGATGTAAGATGGTGTGGATGGGTCCTAGGAGGTCTCAGGTGGCCTTCTAGAGGCTTTTCTTGCAATTGGACTTCAAAAAGAAGCCTACAAGAAAATCTACAGGAGGCTGCAGGGGATCTACAGGAGGTCTACATGAGGATGCGGAGAGCAGTTTTGAAGTTTTTGAAGGTGCGAGAGTGGGTGGAAAGGGTAGCTGAAGGTTGTGATGATGTGTTAAGGTGCGTAGGGTTCACCAAGGATCATTAGGAGAGGGAAAGATGGTCGGGAGAGAGGAAGAAATCCTATGGAAAAAACACAGAAAACTAAGGCAGATTTGAGGTGAACTTTGAGCGACCTGTAGGGTATAGATCAAGGAGAGAATGTGATGGCTGATAGGTTTACCTGCTCTGAGAAGAGATTTGCTGCAAAAGAATTAACAATCAAACAAGGAGATCAAGTAAGCAAGGAAATTAAGTTCATACAAAAAAAAAAAAAAAAAAAAAAGGGTGCTATCAAGCTAATCTAAATTATGAGCTATGGAAAGAAGTGCTGAAAAATGCTATAATGAGATAAAGCATGGAAGAAGACTTATTGCAAAGACAAAAATGAGAATGGTGAAAGAGATATAAAGCAAAACATTAACCTTCTAACAAAATGTAACACTAGAAATCCTATGGAGAAGGAAAATTTGTGTTTTTGTGGCAGTAAGAGGGTCTTGGCCTCAGTTCATGGTCCCACAGGGAGGAAAGGAGGCCAAGGCACTATTTCTGGCCTTTTATATTTTCTGTCTACCACTGTTCAACCTGCTATATAAAACACAAATGGAAACAACCTTCTAAATCACCAAAAGCAACCTATTCTTAACCAAGAAAGAAATTCAGCTAACAACAACTAATTCATAAACTGAAACAAAGCATATAAATACAAACAAGAGGAGCTTGGTTGCTTGGATTGGGCCCTAACCCAAGAGCTTCAGCCCTCTGAGGTAACTCACTGCTAGCTCAAAAAGGATCTCATCTTTATTATCAAAATAATAATAGGATTACATGAAACTATCGACAAAAGTAAGCTTGAAGTTGAGCAAAGTTGCAACAAAAATTTAACAAAAATTCGACCAACTCCCTCGTGAAGCCTTAGGCCTCTCTACTTATACAAATGAAGCTTCCAATAGCTTCCTCAAAATCAGGGAGGCTTGGCTCCCAAAACTCGAGTTAAACATAAGTTATCCTCCACTTGCTTGATTACCTCCTAGTGCATTGATTTGGTTGTTTGTGCTCCGAGTTGCATGAAGGAGAATTCGAAGTGGGGAGTAATAAATGAGGGGGATTCACTCCTATAAATCCTCTCCTTTGTCCACTTCGAATTATTGCTGCCAATTATCCATTAAATCTTTGACTTTGTCTTCAAAATTCAACAAAAATCTGCATTAAACACATATTAGACTCCATGGCATCATAGCCAACCCAACTCACTCCATAAGCATAAATATAATAAAAAAACATGCAATAAGCTAAGAGAATGGTTGATTAAACTATGTTAGGAGGAAAAATGAGACCATATAATTACTCATTTATGGGGCTCATCATCACCCCCTACTAAAGGTGTTGTTCATCCTCTGAGCAACTTAGTCCATTTCCTCATCTTTGATAACCCTAGTGGCCTCTCTAACATCCCATGCTTCTGATGTGAGCTACTCTTCTTTGTCATGGAATCCTACCTTTCTGTCTACCTCTTCCCACTACTGTTGCTCTTCTTCCTCTTTTCTGCCTTCTAGCATGCCTAGCAGCAGTGGGGGACTCAATTTGAGGCCAATCCAATTGACCTTCAAATTCTGCATGGAGCACTTATACATCAGCACTCTCCTTAATGCCTCTTTCATCCTTGTTGGGGAGTGATACTCCTTGATTTGCAAACTGTGTGGTAAGGTGTTCCACCTCCTCATACAAGCATGAATACAGTCATCCCCCAGTAATATTTCCATATCCTCAAAATGTGCAATTGCTTGAACCTGATCATTGATATATTTAGGGGCAATTTGAGGATTATTTGTAAGCAGCTAGTGTGTGCTAATGAGAGCCATGGGATCTGATGACTCAACTCTAATCATTAAGGGCTCATTCTGCTCCTTTATGATCAACTTTCTTATTTTTGCTGCCCTTAACTCCTCATGATTCATCCATGATGCCATGGCCATTAGTTGTAGGTCCCCTAGCCTAGCATTGGGGTCCCACACATTCATGTCTATGAGGGCCATGTTATGCAAATAGAATTCTGCTATTTTTGCCTTGTCTTCTGATGAGCTTTGGTCACACAGGTCCATAAATTGTTTGTAATCTTGAAAAGGCATTGTGTCTTTCTGTGCCAAAGTCTTTATCTGAAATTGTAGCCATTCATCCTTCAGGTATAATCCATATGATTTTGCTGGTGTTCTACATTGCAGTGCCTCTATGGACTAGCTGGGCATGCATGCCAATCGTGTCTCTTTTTCTTGCAACTGTCTTCTTAGCAATTCATTTTTTGTTTCAAGGTGAGTTCTTGTGATTGCTTCTCTATGTCTGATAGCACTTAATTCTCTGCCCATTTCTCTGAGTTGATTCTCCATATGGCCAATATCTTCAACTCCCTTGGATTTGGCTATTTGCATCCACCTGTGGATCCTTATTCTTTCTTTCTCCAACTCAAAGAAAAGTGGGATTGCAAATTTTTGTGGAATGATTCTTCCCCCCTCAAGAAGATTGTAGTAAGAGCCCATACTAGGTTGGGGATCAGGTTCTTGTGCCTCTGTTGCTTCCTCCTTCTCTTGTGGCTGTCCTTTTATACTTTTTTCAAGTTTTTTCGGTCTCCTATAGTCTTGACAGGGTCTCCTGTAGAACAGTCTGTGCCTCTTGTAGAACTGTTTTTGAGTCCTATAGTTCTACTTTTTCCTTCCATGTGGGAGATATAGGAGTCCCCCTTTCATAAGTGATAGGTGTCTTGGAAGGGATTCTTTCCCTTGTGCAGAGGGTGAATCTTCAATAACAATAGGCACTTTAGAAGAAGGCTAGGGTTTCCCTTGTTTGATCCTTGTGCTCTTCCTAGCCCTGAAATACATTGAGGTCTACCTCTTCCTCTTTTGTTTTGGTTTAATTGGGGTGTTGAGGGCAGTTAGAGCAGCTGCTGCCTCTCTTTCTAGGGTCTCAGGAGACACCTCTGTCTTTTCTGCCCCTTTTTCTCCTTCTTCTGTCTTTTTCTCTATCTCTGTTTCTTTTGTTTCTTCCTGCTCTATTTTGGTTTCTTCCTTCTTTGTTTCTTGTTCCTAAGTTTCTTCCCCTTCACCCCCTTGCTGCTCTTCCTCCTTTCTATCAGAAGGACTAATATCATAGGTGAGGGCCTTTATGTCATCTTCTGTTGTCATGTTCCGAAAAATCTCCCATGCTATGGGGATTGTGAAGGTATGGAGGGCTTATTACACTAAATTTTAATAACCCATGGTGATCCAGCTGATCTAGACCTCATACCTTCAACTTAATGCTAGAGTCTATGAGGGATTACAGGAGAAAATAGGGGATGTTGAGTTTATGGGGTGTTGGAGTGTCTATGCCATATCTTAGCTCATGGAGGATTCTAAAATGGTAGCCATAGACTATGCTATACCTCCCTTCACAGGAAATATATTTGATGATTTGGTAACTGACCTCATCCCAAGGATAGGGTATGCTTTTCCTTCTAATGCTGTTTTTGTCTTCTACCAGATGTTCATTGTTTTGGAAGAAGTTTTTCTTGGCAGCCTGTCCAATGGGTTTTTCATCTTTGCTCCAAGGCAATCCAAGAGGAAGGGTGGTAGCCCTACTGATAAATTTTAGGGTGATTTCCATGGAAAGTCCTCTAAAAGTGACAGTCGCATGGGTCCTTGAGTGAGGGACTAAAGAAAGGGCAAATTCCTGAGCAACTTCTTCATCAAACCCTCAGAATTTCTCAAAAAATGACATCCAATTTGCCCTGGTGAATATGGATACTACTTGGGGATGTTCATGGAGCCTGGTTGAATTAGTGGGATCCTTCCTAATGAATTATCCTTTCATTGTTCTTATACCCCTTTTGAACACCCAATGTAGAGGTGGAGACAAGAATTTTGAAGAAAACAAGAAAACAGAGGAAAATTGTGCTTTTTTTAAGAAAACAGGCATTTTTTTATTATTTATTATTATTATTTTTTAATGTAATTCCCCTTCTTCAATGGACTCAATTCCTCCTTAAAAATTATATCATTCCTTACACATATTGATAATCAAGGTGGGTATGCATGGAACCTACCTCCTCAAGCCAACAATCAAGCAAAAAACCCACGTCTTCTCCTTAAAAACAACTCACTGCCCCTTCTGTAGAACTGCGTGTAGGTGCTCTTGTAGAACCTATAAGTGCTCCTGTAGAACGCCGATAGTAGGAGGATGGATGAGAGCGATGGAGAACGATGGTTTCGAGGCTGTGGGGTGACAAGGAGATTGCTGCAACTAAGTGGACGAGGATGGAATGAAAGAAAAGGTGGTGAAGGAGTTTCGAAGAGGAGTACTTATTTCTTCTTTTAGATATTTCCGATGATGTGGTGAGCTGGAAAAAATGTACGTTGACATATTTGGACCATTGGTCTCCACTTGCCTTGTCATCATGGTTTCTTCCCGCAATCACCTCTCATCATTGCATCAGAGTTTGCAAACCCTCCACTACCTGTCCATGGGATCTTTCTCTGAGTTGACTATGCACATGTGCGGTGGCATCTTCAGATGAGTGTAGTCAATTGGATGAAGGTGGCCCAGTTAACTTGCCACCTTTTCTCATTCAACCCTAACCATCTTATTTGCTTATGCATATCTTTCAATTACACAAATGCAACAGAGGAGCGAGTTAGTCACTTACCTGTAAGTCGAATGTATGTGTTGTGTGGTATTTTAGCTCCTTTTGCTGCTGCATGTTCTCTGTTGTCTGATGTGTGGTTGTTTGTTTTGTGCAGGTATCCTCTGGCTAGATCTAACTTCAGATGTCTCCTTCAATCCCATGGTTGCACTTCTTTTGTTGTTGTGGCTTGATTTTAATGGGATTAGCTGCTACAAGAATTCCTACAGGAGCTCCTGTAGCTGCTTCTCCCTTTAAAATTTTAGCTGATTTTTTATTCTGGGAGCTGTGAGGATGATTCCAGAGATGCTGATGGAGATGGAGAAGTACTAGGTAAGCTGCATGTGAGATTTGAGGTGCTGCTTCCCTTATTTTTTTCTAAAAACTGGTTCTCTGTGTTTTCTGTGACAGGAAGGAAAAAATGATGATGATGATGTGATGTAGGTGTGGAATGGATGGAAAGGAGGGTTGATATCTGTGGGAGGGTTTACATGCTCTTCACGAAGCTTCCCAACCCCTCAAACTGCTTTTTGTAACCATTTATGGCTCTCTGTGATTCCTACAAGAGCCTCCTGTAGAAAACACAGTTTCCGGAAAAAAACACAGTGAGGTGGAAGAAAGGTCAGAAATGATGGGGAAGAGTGTGGAGAAGATGAAATAGGCTCTATGGCATCTTCTCTTGCTCCATGTGGTCCTCCTACAACCTACAATGCACATTGAAATTCAATTTTCTTTTTCTTCTTTTCTTTGTTTTTTTTTTTTTTGAAAGACAACTAGGGCGCCTCAAGGAGGTTTTCACCTAGGGATCTTATTCTTTTTCCTTTTTGTTGTTTTTGACATCACTGGGCTGCCTTAGAAGAGGCTTTCAACCCAATGATGGGACTTAAGCGCCTCATGGAGGTTTTCACTTGAGTCCTTATTATTCCCTCCCCCCCCCCTTTTTTTCTTTGGTTTCAGTGTGGGGAGGTTGAGACATGCTCCACTACCATCATTGTCTTATTCATATCTTCAATGAACTCATGCTTGGAGAGGGGCTTCTTGTAAATTTTCGACCTATGTCCATTGACAAGCATGGGGATCGCTTCCTCATCAATGGTTCTAATCATAACTGAACCATTGTCATTGCATTTTTCCACAGTGTAGGGTCCCAGCCATCTTGTCCTCAGCTTGCCTTTGAAGTCTTTATACCTTGAATCATAGAGTAGTGCCCAATCTCCCTCTTGGAATTGCTTCTCCTTGATATTTTTGTCATGCCATATCTTCCTTTGAAGCTGAACTACCTCTGTGTGGAGAAGGGCCAACAATATTTGTTCATCCAATCCTTTGAGCTAGAGTAGTCTCTCCTTCTGTGCATGGCTGAGGTCTAGGTCCAGCTGAGCTTCCATTCTTAGTGTATTGAATTCAAACTCTACTGATAGAAAAACCTTCTTCCCATAGATCAGTTCATAGAGTGTGAACCCTGTGGTGGTCTTCCATGTTGTGTTGTAGGCCCAGGTGGCCTCAACTAATCTGTCCGCCCAATATTTCCTACTGTTGCTCACTACCTTGGGTTAGAATTCTTTCCAAAGCTCTGTTAGTGACTTCCACCTGTCCATTGGCTTGTGCATGGTAAGGGGTGGAAGTCATGTGCTTGATTTTATGATGTGTGGGTAGGTCTTCAATCAAATTGGAAGTGAACTGACTGCTTTGATCTATGACCAATTCTCTTGGATACCCGAACTTATAGAATATGTTTTCTCTCAAGAAATCAGCTAATTTTTCCTCTATTATTGCCTTGATTGCTTTTGTTTCTGCCCACTTTTTCAGGTAATCGGTGCACACAATGATGTATTGCTTCTGTTTTGAAGGAGGGTTGATAGGACCCACAAAGTCCATGCCCCACTTCTCAAATGGCTCAAAGGTCACTTGAGGTTGCATGGGCATCTCATCCTTTGGAGTAGGTTTCCCCATCCTTTGACACCGATCACATTGGCTGGTGTATCTCCTCACATCTTGATGAAGAGTGGGCCAATAGTAGCCTGCTTGCAATCTTTTGAAGGCAATCCTCTTCGCTGCAAAATGACCTCCACAAGGCTCGTCATGACAAGTCAGAAGAATGTCAAAAACTTCCTCCTCCCTGACACATTTTCTCAAGATCTGATTTGGGCCATGTTTGAAGAGATTTCTCCCAATCCAAGTGAAAGGGGCACTTTTCCTCACAATCTTGCTATTCTCCTTTGAGGATAGGTGTGGTGGAAACTGTGCTAAAACCAAGTAGTTGGCTATATCAACAAACCATGGAGAGAGTACTGAGATAGCAAACAGGTGTTCATCTAGCATTTGATCATCTACCATTCCTTCTTCACTTGTAGGTAAATTTACTCTAGACGAAAAGTCAGCAACAACAATTTCTTTACTAGGCTTATCAACAATGGTCAAAACAAACTACTGCAGTAAAATCAACCATCTAATAATGCGAGCATTTACATCTGGTTTGTTCATTAAATACATAATTGCAACATGATCAGTGTGCATAAAGGTTTGATAGCCTATGATATAATGTCTGAATTTGTTTAAGGAATGCACTACAGATATGAGTTCCTTCTCGGTTACCGTATAGTTCAATTCTGCCTTTGACAAATTTTTTCTTATAAAGTATATGGCATAAGGTAACTTTTCATCATTTTGTCCTAAGGCTGCTCCTATTGATTTGTTCGAGGCATCTGTGTGAATGTGGAAAGGTAGGGCCCAGTTTGGGCCTGTCAAAATTAGGGCAGTCACAGGTTTACTCTTCAAGGTATCTAAGGCTTCTTGACAGTTTTCTGACCAAATAAATTCAACATCTTTTCCTAAAAGACCAAACAACGGAGAGGCTAACTTACTGAAATCTTTAATGAATCTTTTGTAATATCTAGCTAAGCCTAGGAAACTTTTGACATCTCTCACCTTTTGAGAAGGTGGGACCCTTTGGATGATGGCAACTTTGTTGGGGTCCACCTGCAATCCTTGTTGAGATACTACATGACCTAGCACAGTCCCTTTAGTCATAAAAAATTCACATTTTTCTGGACTGAGGGACAGGTTCATTTCAATATACTTGTCCAAAAAATTTCCTAGGTTAGATAAAGCTTCCTGAAAGTTAGAACCATAAGGAGTAAAATCATCCATATATATTTCCACTGCATCATGAACCAGTTCAGGAAATATACTCAACACTGCTCTCTAGAAAGTGGCTGGAGTGTTACACAACCCAAAAGGAAGGAACTAGTATGCAAAGGTACCCCAAGGACAAGTGAAAGTGGTCTTATCTTGGTCTTCTGGGATGATTTTAATCAGATTGTACTTGCTAAACCCATCAAGGAAGGAGAAAAACTTTTTCCCTGCTAGACCATCTAACACTTGATCTATGAAAGGCAAAGGAAAATGGTCCTTTTTAGTGGCTTTGTTCAACTCTTGATAGTCGACACAGATTCTCCACTTGCCATTTTTCTTTGGCACTAGCACCAAAGGAGAGACCCATTCACTGTTAGAGATGGGGTAGATGAATCTTGCATCAAGTAATTTTTACAATTCTTCCTTAATAATGTCTTTAAGTGTTGGATTCATCCTCCTTTGAGGCTGCCTGACTGGTTTGCAATCTTCCTTAATGTATATATGATGAGTACACACTGAAGGGTGCACTCCCTTCATCTCCTTATAACTCCAGGCAAAGGCATCTAAATGTTTTCTCAATAAGATGCACAACTCCTTCTCTTGGGAAGTGGATAGGGATGGATTGATTTTCAAGGTTCTGTCTGGGCCGAACTCTATATTATTAACATGGAGAGAGGTCAGGTTGGCCACACAAAGATCAGATAAGGGATTGTTTTGGGTTTCTTTCACTATATCTTCCAATGGCAAGGTACTGGGTGGTGGATTCTGAATTAAATTTTCAACGATATCATCCTCATCTTGCAGTTCCCCCCCATGGTGGTTTCTAATGCACAAAGTGGTGCAGAATAGACTTCATCCTCATTCTCCTCCTCCAACCAGAGAGGTAGATCATGTTCTAGCAAGGGTTGGGCAGGAGGGTATAGGATTAACTATTTGGACATATGCCCGTTCTTGATGGTCATGTTCCCAGCCCAACAGCTGATGCAGGCATCGACAGTAGCCAACCAGGGTCTTCCCAGGATGAGAGGATACCCAGTGAGCTTTGCCTTCGGCTGGAGAACTAAGAAATCAGCAGGGTACTCCCAAGAATTAATGGAGACCATCACATCTTCTACAATCCCTTCAGGGGTCACAGTGGAGCCATCTACTAGCTGTAGTACTGTTGTGGTCTTCCTCAAGGAGCCTCGGAGGTTAAGTTTGAGCATGGTGTCCTTTGTCATCACATTAATGGCAGCTCCTAAATCAATCAAGGTATGTGGGATCATGGTGCCATTGATGTGGACATCAACTACTGGGCTTCCTGGGTCCAGATATTTCGAACAGATTACTTGCCCTAACATCAGGTCAGACAATTGTCCTATGACATTGATGGTTGGGGCATCTCTCTCGCACCTGCCTAGATGCCGAAAGAAATTTTCTTTGATCAAACTATTGTATATAGGCACATCTTTTATGGCTTGGAGAAGTGGTATCTTCACACATAACTGTTTCAATTCTCCCAGAAGTTCAGTTTTTTGGGTAGGTTGTGTTGTCCGGGATAATCTCTAAGGAAAGGGTGGAATTGCTTTAGGTTCACTTTCCTCTTTATCTTCATCAACCTCCCTAGGTGGAGGTTGGCTATCTGGGAGAACCTTCCCAGATCGTAGGTTATTCTCCTAAATCTCCATATCATAAGTTGGGCATGATGGTTCCCCACTATATACTTGCTGAGCCTGTCTGTTATTCGGGTTCGGGTTCGGTTGGGCAGGCATTTGGGGTTGCCTTGGTGGGGCAGGAAGCAATGGTTGTGGTTGAGTAGGTGGTGGAGGCAAAAGAGCAGGATGAGAGTTGTACTGGGGCCTCCACCCCTAATGAAATGCATTCCACTGAGGTTGTGGCTGAGCATAGGAGTGAAATGAATTAGCGGCTGGTTGGGCATGATATTGAGATGGAAAGGACCAAGGAGGAGGCGTGGACTAGGAAGGATGAGCAGGAGGGCCCCAAGAAGGTATGGAAGTGACTTGGTTGGGGTTTTAGTATGCCTGAGATTTCCCTTGCATCCCCTGCTGGTATGGTCTAGGTCCATGCGGTCTACTTTGGTTCAAAAAATAGAGTGGTTCAGTGGCTTCTTCGGCCCCCTGGTATGCAGCTTTAAGTCTGGGAAAAGAAGGGCACTTATCTGTAGAATGATCTTCTTCACAGACTAAATAAACCTCTATAGAGTTCAACGGACATTAGTTCTTAGGATGCCTCCTAGTGCACCTAGGACAAAAAATGGCCAAAGCCCTCTCTACTTCCTCTTATTTCCTTTTGATATGCAAGGTATCCATTTGCATGGCAAGAGTCTGCAACATATCACTCTTGAAGTCTTCCATCATGTTTCCAAGTTCACCTTTGATGGATGAATTGGATGAGGAGGTACTGGCTATGGGTTGACTCCCCCTACCCCTCTTTCTGGCTGCTCTAGAATGGTTTCTAAAAACAATCTTTATGTCCTCATAAAGTAGTTGGTAGATGTCTCCCCCGACCAGTGGATGGAGGGTGTCTAGAAGGTCTTCCGGAATTCCCCTGAGCAGGACCAACTTCAAATATTCAGGTTCAAGTGTGCACCTGACCCTTTTGTAACTGAGCTGGAACCTCTCTTCATAATCTTCCAAGGATTCATCACTTCCCATGGTCATTCAGAAGATTTCTCTCTTGGTATCTTTTGACCTACAATAGTCTTGATATTTGTTATTAAAGGCCTGCTGCATCTTAGCCCAAGTTGTGATGTTATTTCCAGGTAACCCCATGAACCAGCGCAACGCTGCATCCTTGAGAGTAGAAGGAAATAGTTTCAACTTTTGTTGATCTTCTGCATAGTCATAGGTTTTACAGATGACAACAAACTCAAACAAGAAGGTGTCAGGATCTTCTGTAGTCAAACCATGTAAGTGAGGTAGGGCTGAAGGACTGATATTCTTCATTTTGGTGTCCCCATTAGTCTCCCGGATGGGAAATTTACCCTCTATTCTTTCTCCATTCCCCCTAGCATTTCTGTTTTCAGCGATTGGCTCAGGAGGGATGTTTTCTTCTTCTTCTTCCCCTATATGTTCTTCAAATATCTCTGGTTGTTCACCTAAAGGTTATTCTTGATCACTGCCATCGAAGAAGAGAGAAGGTTGGCTATGTGATGTAGTGGGGGTGTTGGGAAAGAATTTTCCTGAATTATCTCTGTTCCTACGAGGCATGAAAGGAAATATTTTTGGTTGGTTTTTGTTTTTTCACTGATTGTACCTGCAAAACTGAAATTGATTGAACAAAAAAATTGCAACTAACTGAAATGAACTTGTTGGGATGAAATGCAGAATTGAAAAGGAAAGCAAATGAAATGCAGAACTGAAAGCAAGGAAATGACTAATCTACTTTTATTAAAATGGAAATTGCAAAACTGAAGAGGATAGCAAGGAAATGTAGAAGCTGAAAGAAACAACTACTCTACTTTTTCTGAAATGGAAATTGCAGAATTGAAAAGGAAAGCAAGGAAATGCAGAAACTGAAACAAACAACTACTCTACATTTGCTGAAGTGAACTACTTAGCAGAATGTTGCAAGAGAAAATAGAAGAACACAATAATCACAGAATACTCCGACGCTTCCCCGGCAATGGCGCCAAAAAGTGGTGTGCACCAGTATTGCAGCAATAATGCTGCAACTCTTGGGCTGCCTACTTTAATCTTATCAACTCGGTAGTTCATAACAAACTTGGAAACGACAGTGTTGTATGCATAAGTACTAGTTCTTACTGCAGGCTGTCACTTGGTTAGCTAGTGCAAGATCACTAGGAGCTCAAGCCAACTTCTATGGATTCTAGAAGAATCTCTATATGTGATGAAATAAAAGAAAGCTTACTCTATAGAGGCTACTCTACATGCATAAAGGAAAAGAAGACTGAAATGTAAAGTAAACCTAGCAAACCCTACTTAACCAACTAATCCTACTTTTGCAGAAAGAAATATGAAAACCATGAAATGAATGCCATTACCTACTTAGGAAGTAAACAACATCTACTCAAGCTATTTCTAGAAGTAAACGAGCAAAAAACATCTCTTTGGATTTTTATGTGAAATTGTCATGCATGTAATTTATTTATCTGTGAATATGGCAGTGATTAGATGGCGATAGAGGGCGGTTTTGGGACTTGAGAAGATGTAAGATGGTGTGGATGGGTCCTACGAGGTCTTAGGTGGCCTTTTGGAGGCTTTTCCCACAATCAGACTTCAAAAGGAAGCCTACAGGAAAATTTACAGGAGGATGCCGAGAGCAGTTTTGAAGCTTTTGAAGGTGTGAGAGTGGGTGGAAAGGGTAGCTAAAGGCTGGGATGATGTGTTAAGGTGCCTAGGGTTCACCAAGGATCACTAGGAGAGAGAAAGATGGTCGGGAGAGAGGAAGAAATCCTATGGAAAAACATAGAAAACTAAGGCAGATTTGAGGTGAACTTTGGGCAACCTGTAGGGCATAGATCAGGGAGAGAATGTGATGGCTGATAGGCTGACCTACTGTAAGAAGAGATTTGCTTCAAAAGAACTGGCAATCAAACAAGGAGATCAAGCAAGCAAGGAAATTAAGTTCATAAAAAAAACAGAATTTTGCATCAAGCTAATCTAAATTATGAGCTATGGAAAGAAGTGCGGAAAAATGCTATAATGAGAGAAAGCATGGAAGAAGACTTATTGCAAAGACAGAAATGAGCATGGTGAAAGAGATCTAAAGCAAAGCACTAACCTTTTAACAGACTGTAACACTAGAAATCCTATGGAGAAGGAAAATTTGTGTTTTTGTGGCAGTAAGAGGGTCTTGGCCTTAGTTCATGGTCCCACAGGGAGGAAAGGAGGCCAAGGCACTGTTGCTAGCCTTTTGTATCTTCTGTCTACCACTGTTCAACCTACTATAGAAAACACAAATGGAAACAACCTTCTAAATCACCAAAAGCAACCTATTCTTAACCAAGAAAGAAATTCATCTGACAACAACTAATTCATAAATTGAAACAAAGCATATAAATACAAACAAGAGGAGCTTGGCTGCTTGGATTGGGCCCTAACCCAAGAGCTTCAGCTCTCTGAGGTAACTCAATGCTAGCTCAAAAAGGATCTCATCTTTATTATCAAAATAATAATAGGATTACATGAAACTATCAACAAAAGTAAGCTCGAAGTTGAGCAGGGCAAAGCTGCAACAAAAATTCAACAAAAGTTTGACCAACTCCCTAGTGATGCCCTAGGCCTCTCTACTTATACAAATGAAGCTTCCAACAACTTCCTCAAAATCAGGGAGGCTTGCCTCCCAAAACTCAAGATAAACATAAGTTATCCTCCACTTGCTCGGTTGCCTCCTAGTGCATTGATTTGTTTGTTTGTGCTCCGAGCTGTATGAGGGAGAATTCAAAGTGGGGAGTAATAGATGAGGGGGATTCCCTCCTATAAATCCTCTCCTTTGTCCACTTCAAATTATTGCTTCCAATTCTCCATTAAATCTTTGACTTTGTCTTCAAAATTCAACAAAAATATGCATTAAACACATATTAGACTCGATGGCATCATAACAAACCCAACTCACTCCATAAGCATAAATATAATAAAAAAACATGCAATAAGCTAAGAGAATGGTTGATTAAACTATGTTAGGAGGCAAAATGAGCCCATATAATTACCCATTGATGGGGCTCATCACCATGTGCAGAAAATATAGGCAAGGTTGGTCCTCAAGCAAAGACAAAAATAAGTATAGTTAAGATTCATTGCTATAGAAATATTTTGGAAGTTCATATTATTGAAAGATGGAGGAATCTAAAGAAAAAGGCCAAGGAAAGAGGGAGTATCAAATCTCTCCTATGAGTAAGATAGTATGCCTCACAAAAGGATCCTATCATAAGCTGATATATCTTGTGTTATAAGATATGACAATGATAATAAGATGCATCATGGCATCATGAAAGCATTAGAAGCAAGATATCATGACATCACCTTGGATATCATGAAGGACAAAAGGGAAAAAATCCATGGCATTCAAACATAGCTCTTGGGAATCTCATTGAACATTGAAGGAAATAAAGATGTCATCGAGGACAAGGCTTATCATACATTAAGGCAAAAAGGAAACATTTGCCCGATTAGGGATATGCAAGATCCTCAAGATTCTCTAAAGGAATCCTCATCAGAGGGTTCACTAATCTAGAGAGGGAGCAAGTGTTTCATCAGGAACTCCAACTTATGGAATTCATGGGATAATGATGCGATGACATGAAGTAGATATAGGGATTGAAGATCTCTTCAATCAAGGAAGCTGCTGGAAGAAGCCTCAATGACTTGAAGGTAAAATAAGGTATGTATGCTTGTGCTTAATATTATAATGACATGTCATATGGTTGCAGGTAACATGGATCATTATTTCTATCTTGAGAAGCATGATCAAGAGAAAAAAGGATCTCCTCCTCTGGAAGTATGAAAAAATACATAAGATGCACTAGATGAAATCAACATAATATGTCCTCATATGAAGTATGAGGTGGTTGACTACAATTAAGAAACTTTGATTGAAAGCACCTGGGAAGGAAATGTGTGAGGAAGGAAGAGATAGTGAGATATGCAACCCTAATGAAGGCAATCAACATCCAAAAGACCAAGAATATTTAACTAGGAAATCTCACATAAATATATAAAGACTCTGATGAAAGTCTAAAAAGGATGAAGACCCTTGACAATGGATATCTTTGGGAGATATGTCAATAAGTGTGCAGGATGCTGATACCTACAAGAAGATGTCATGATGAAGAGCCATCTCGTAATGTATGATTTAATTTAATATGATGTTTTGATTTCTTGAATAATATCTGGATGAGTTCATGTAGGGCTACTAGAGCAAGACTTATGAGTACTAGCACAACCAGCATTCATGCGATGGATGGAAACTCCTAAAAGAAGCATGGAGAGAAAAGTAGTAGCCATATGAAGAAAGTTCTAGATGTATACCAAGAATGCAACTTTCCATGAATAAAGGAATGACATGACATAATAAGAAGGAAAGTGATCGATGGTTGTTGCCCTACAAGGAAGAAGCTCAACTAAATTTCATGACATCAAAGAGAAAAGTTGATCAAGCAACTGAAGAACCCACAAAGAAGAAGTTATTGATGTATAAAAGAGTCCCTATCTAAGAGGGAGCTCTGACAAGTCCCTGATTAAGAGGGAGTTTGAATTAAATCACCCCTGATTACAAAGGGGTGACAGTTAAGTTCTTCCATTTCATGTGTCATGCACTAGACCAGGAGTAATAACCGTAAGTCTAGATGAAGGCCATGAATGGAAATGTAGACACATGATAGACACAAAATTCTGGTATTCACTTGGGAAGAAAGAATGGGAGGATTGGGTAATCATAGCATATGATACTCTTTGAGGATGTGTAAGGCATCCAAGATAAGAGTAGGCAAGAGGACCGATATTCTTTGAGGGCCGGGAACCCAAGATAAGAATAGTCCTAGAAGGTCATACTCAGTGAACGCCCAGGTGGGTATGTAACTTGAGAGACAATGATGAAGGTGTTTATAAATCATTGGTCTCACCAACATTGTAGCTCATGGTCTCATGGATATATGGAGTTGTTAGTCAAGGCCTTTCACTATGAAAATGCTCATTGATATGATGTTATACATATGGGATTAAAAATCTGATTCTTCTTATGAGAAATTCTTCAGATTGAGAATACTAAAGTACCATTGTAAATACCTCCTTACTTAAGAGGGAGTGTTGAAGAAAAAGGTAACTAGGTTTGGTATTTGTCAATGTAATTTTGATCTTTGTACTTGTCAAGAAAAAGAATTATTGTTTTTATAAATAATATGAATGAGTTTCTTGCTCATTCCATAGGCCTACGAAATTCAAAGAGTCAAAATTATATTAAAGAGCTCTACTTGAGCTTCTATGTAATAAAAATAGGTCAACCTAGTGTCTAGCAGCACTCCAAATGACAAGCACAATCCTCTTTGTCACATTGGCAGGGAAATCAAATTAAAATACAATCATGTCAGCCTAAAAACAATTAGATTCACTCATGCCAACTCTATAAATAGACACAATGCTTCACACTGTAATGTTGGCTTACTTATGGAGGCGTGACTACTATTAATACCTCGCTTGAGTCACTGCAGTAAACACAACTTCAGATCACTCTGAAACTTCAGACAAGGTACATGATTACAATATTTTGGTTGAGCACATAAGTACAAGTATTTCGATGGGTACAATATCTCTGTGTTTTCGGATGATCATCATGATCACAGTCTTGGTATACTAGGACACCCTTGGCATATCTATCATGATAAGGATCTTGGTGCAAGAAAATATCAGCTATACACATTGAATATTATACTTCAGATAAAGTCACAGTCTCGACATGATTATGTTCTCAGTGTTATACACTCTCGGTATGCCAAAACATAATTATAATCTCGACACGGTGACAACTATGATGGAAGGTCATAATGAAGACCTCGGTGAAGTGCTCACATATATATCTCAGTATGGAAGCCTAATCAACATGATAATGATCTTAGTGAGAAGTGCAGTAATGATCTAAGAGAAGATGGAGATATGGTGCAACAGTGTTGATGAAGATTTCAACAGTAGAAGAGGATTGGTGACTTGGTCTTGGAGTGACCTAGTAGATCAAGGGTCATGGTCTTGGTGTTCGTCAATTGGAATCTCTATAAGAAGAATTACGTATGGGTTTTCCTCTCTAAGAGGGAGAGGTTTTGGCCCTGGCAGAATGCCAGCTCCTTGTGTTCTTGTCTCTTTGTTTTGGTACCAGTTTGATGAAGTAAACACACACATTCATAATAAGAAGAAGGTTAAGATAAGATAAATGTTAAAATCATTTCACAAATTGTTATCAAGTATAGAAGAATCTATCTAATGCTAACTACCATGTATTCTTCAACACACCATGTATATATATAGTTTGTAAACCATATATATATGCTTTGCACCATAACCTTTATACACATGTATTATATGGTTGTTTCTAAACCATATTGCATACACCATATTAATGCGATGGCACCATATATAACCAATGTATGCATAAAATCAGCCAATGTGCTAGGTATAAACTTAATACCATAGTTTAATGTGCCATTTAAAGGTGTTCGCCATGTAAATAGCTCCACACCAGAGATTATGGGTTCAATCCTCATTATGAATTTTTACTTGTTTTGTCCACCTGTTGACTTTGACTTCCCTGCCACATGTCAAACTGTGTGAATGCCACTTGGCCAACAAGGCCCCATTTTCACATGTTCACCATAAACTTCAACGGGCAATTTCCCCTTCATCCGGAGACCAATTGCAAAACCGACGATACTGCCAGATTCAGCGCGACGAGCTCTTCATCTTGGCACTGTTTTTAAGAACATCTGAGACCTTTAAAATTGGATCATTTTGAGGATCCTCCTAGATAATTCCTCTCCACTGGAAGCTTTTGGACCACCAAAAGTTTGGTTTTAAGTAGACATGAGGTGAGGGTACAACTCCCTCACCTTTCTGATCTCCATCCACCTTGCTTTGCTTGGATTCATGCCTTTGAGTCTCACTCAACAATACTTGACATCTCCATGCCTGGAAGTGCGAACCTTCCTTTTACCTTCACCTTTTATCCTTTCTTTGTTGACGTAAATCCATAATTGATCACCAACCTGAAAGTGATGATCCACCTGATGCTTATCATGGCGCATTTTGAACCTGTGAATTGTTTCATTCATCCGAGGAAAATAGAAAAACCTTTGTAGTTGTGCCATTGTCTTGCCCACACCAAAATGCCTTGAAACACGATAAGAATGTGCTTCCCTCATCACATGTGCTCTTTCTCGTTGTAGTATGCACAACTTGCCAAGATGGCACCATAACCTATCATGAACATGGTAATTCATTTATTCCACCTGAACACCATGAGTTAGTGATTCATAAACATCTTTGAAATCAGTGTCTTCAACATATTGTTAAATGTAAGTTTCATGTGCTAAATAACTATTTTGCAAGTTTCATGTGCTAAATAACTATTTTGCAAAATTATTGAAGCATTTAAAGAAGGTCTTGACCACATATTAGCTACTTTGTTTGTGGTACCTTTCTTATACTTGATTACTAAGTGGAACTATTGCAAAAAACCCATCCATCTATAATGTCGAGACTGCTACAACTTAGTTTGAGATTGAAGGCATTGAAGTGGTTGATGATCTGTATGAATCACTGTTTCTTTGCCCATTAAATAATGTTTATTTTTTAACACTTCCATTATTGCATATAATTCTTTATCATAAGTTAGATAATTTGCAACTGCTTTAGAAAATGCTTCAGAATAAAAACAAATAGGCTTTCCTTTTTGTAATAAAACTGCACCCATTGCATACCTACTAGCGTCAGTTTCTATTTTAAATGGTTGTTGAAGGTCTGGTAAAGCTAAGATTTGAGTTGTAACAATTTTTTACTTCAAAGTATCAAAAGCTTTTTGTTGTTTTCCTCCCCACTGAAAAGAGACTTTAAAACTTGTTAAAGCATGAAGTGGTGATGCAATAAAAGAGAAATTAGAAACAAACTTCCTCCAATACTCATATGCACCCACAAAACTTCTAACTTCCCAACTTGAACTTAAGATAAGAATATTATCCAGATAGACTATGACAAACCTATCAAGAAAAGGATGAAACACATCATTCATCACTCTCATTAAAGTTGTTGGAGCATTGCATAAATCAAACGACATAACCAACTATTCATGAAGCCCATGTCTAGTCTTAAATGTAGTTTTCCAAACATCATTCTTTGCAATACACATCTAATGATAACCATTTCTTAAATCCAGTTTAATGGCTGATATACGATAGATGCTAGTGTTCGGGAGAGGTGCATTAGATAGTAATTGAATCTCAGGTTGTATTTATCATTTTGGAGGGATACTTTTTGGTTCTTTAAACAATTCTTTATAAGAATCTACTATTTCAACCAATTTGTCCTTAAACTGAGAATCACACCCTTCTCTTTAACGAACTTCTTTGGCTTAAGTTCCAAATGAAGCTTCCAACACTTGGAGTCATCATGTCCAACCCTTTGACAATGAGTACAAGTAGGCCTTTCTCCTTCTTCTTACTTGTCGTCGATTTATTTCCTTTCAACTTAACCTTTCTTTTGCCTTCTTTGGAGTCTTTGTGTTTTGACTGGTTGAATGGTTTCCACTGAAAAGTTTTGCCACCTGATTCAATATGAATGGCTTGCACATATACTTCATCAAAGTGAGTTGGATTAAATATAAGAAATGTATGTTGCAAATAAGAATGCAAACTTCCAATGTACTTTAACAAAGTTTCCCGTGTGTTTAATGGAACACCAAGTGCCAATTCCTTTTTCCTGAATTCTTGTGTAAACTCTTGCACACTATGTCCTTTACCTTGCCTCAAATGTTGCCAATCTATTACAACATGTTACATATATCCTAAAGGATAGAACTGCTTTCTAAGATCTTTAATAAACTTAGACCATGAGGAGATGAATATACCCTTATGCTTTAAATCCGATTGGGTTTTACGCTCCCACAAATCAAGGTTGTACCCCCCATTCTAAGTGTAGCTAACTGAATTTTTGCAAAATCATCAACAATATTCTGAATTCTACAATACACTTCAATTTGTTTAATCCAGTTATCTAACTTTTTAGGATTCATTTCACCATCATATAAGGGTAGTTCAAACTTAACATCAAGCTTCAAAAAATGAGATGTTTCATGCTTCTTCTTTGATTCGGAAGTTGAATCTGAACTTGAATGATTACAAGATAAAGAAAAAGAAGATGAAGATGGAGGAGAAGGAGGTTCATTACCATCAACTTTTTCCTTGCCTTTTTTTCACTTTCGTGTCTTTAGAAGATGAAGCTGCATCCCTAGTCTTCTTGTCTTCACAAAGTTCTGCAATCATCCTTTGCATATTAAGGAACATCTGTTGAAATTTCTCCTCACTCTTTGTTTCAGGAGCTTCTCCTTCCTTTCAACCTGCCATTTTTTGCAAGACTTTCTTATTTCCAATCTTTGGATTTAACTCTTCAAGTTTCCCTTCTCCATGTTATGACATATATCTAATCAACATTCACATTGGCAAATATCCTACTTAAACGTGATGAACATTGCTATGATATCAAAATATGATCTGAAATATACAGGATTGATTATTTGTGCAATTTCACCAACATTAACTAAGGTTGCATTTATGTGAATGAATGAGGGAATTTGAATTGTTAATATGCCTTAAACGTAAACTTTGAGAAATATCTCTCTCTCTCTCTCTCTCTCTCTCTCTCTATATATATATATATATATATATAATATATATATTAATGAACAACAACAAAAAAAGAAGCAACAAACAAATGTTGATGACATAGTTTTTCTCTCCTGGACTACGTCTCTGAATCTGTTTCCAATGTGTGTTTATTATATTAGGAATGCTCCAAAAAAATCTTTACATAGAATTTCACCAATTAAACTGTGCGCATAGGCACTGCGGGTTACAATCAGAATGAAGGCCTCTATCTCAACTCTCCAACGCCACACTCCATTCTCAAAAAGCCCCAAAGACAACCAAGTTATGCTCAAAAGAGCATTTGAGGGCATAAACAAAACCAGTTTCTGAACTCCCTTATGTTACTCCTTCCTGCATTGGGGCAATGGCATTAACTTTCATAAAGCCTATTGCAGGTTCTAGGGTCAAGCCTTCGGACCTCCCGGGTTATTCATGGCATATGGTTTTGTTTAGGTGAATTGAACACATTACATGTGCAATTAAAACTATACACATAGCACACCATATTGTATAGGTGCATTTTCTTTTAACATGGTTTATCCATATAATACATATGGTATTCACTAATAGGACCAACAACCTCTTTAATATTTATAACCCAAGTTTTTGGCATAAGATTCAGCGAATTAACATGAAACCTCCCCACGACATGTAAATATGACATATGGTTGTATAATCCAAAGTTTACCATTGGACCGTTGCCATGTGAACTACTTATGGCGGTGGTATTATGTTAACTTCGTGCCACATAACTGTGCCACCTACTCCGCGTCGTTGCCATATCTGACAGTCGTTCAGACGCCGGCGGTTAAGATCTCTCAACTCGTGGCATGTGAGTAGTTGTTCTGGCGGCCTCGACCTATTCACCATTGGTGGAACCTGTGGCATAATTGTGCACTCTCGTGGCACCCCTGGCATAACCATTGCCATGTGACTGGACCTGCTTCGATGATGACTGGACCTGCTCCGATGTGTTGACCTGTGGCACGGTTACCTGCTCCGTACTTGCTCCCCGACGTTTCAATGGCATATCTCGTGGCGTATACATGGGGCATATATTACAACAAACCTTTGCAATTTTATTTAGTCTAATTAGCAAAAAGCAAGGATCCCACTAAATCCACATTTTTCATTTAACATATAAGATTGGTACTAATACACTTGCACACAACCACCATCAAGTTATTTTACTTTCATTGTTACAAGTATGCCCTTGAGTGATTTGGGGCAACCAAAAAGTTGATAGTAATCTACAGAGAGATTGTTTCATGCTCTTGAAATGCCCAAATACCTTTTTAGTGGAAGAATGCTAGGTCTCATAGGACATAGAGCGTTTATTTATTGTATATTTTCACAAACAAAAGAAGTTTGTTTAATTGATCAAAACACTAAACTACATAGAAACTAAAGAAACATTCATATAATTCTACTTTACTTATTTTTAGTTTTGGTTCTATGTATTTGAATCAAGCCGACTTATTTTGAAACAATTTTTATATCCCACTAAAAAAATCACTTTATCACAATTAGAGAACAATAGGGACCCTTTAGCACCCCCAACGTTCTTGGCACTTATGATTACTCCTAATAGTATTGAGAGGTGTTCCTAAGCATACTACTTCATCGATTTAACCTATCTCTCAACAAGCACCTCTTGATGCGACTTTGCTAGACTTAGAAGTGTTACGAGCAACTTTCTTGGTAACACTCCATCTCACACTAATTGTCATTTTCACATAGCTAGTAGTCACCAAATTTATGTAATTGTGACTACAACTCTTGATTTATCATTTTTAGCTTCATTGAATCTCTTAGATTTAATGAAAATTTATATAGGTGACCCCATCACTCATGACCCTGCATGACCTCCCATGCTAATCAAGCTCCCTTATGATATCCCAAAATTTGAAGGGAAGTTAGATGAAGACTCACCCAACCACATTATGACATTTCATTTGTGGCGTTCCTCCAAGCACCATTGATGACTCTATACATCTAAAAATATTTCAACAAAATTTACTCATCCCCCTACTTAAATGACACATCAATGCAAAATCTTGGGGTCATAATAACTTCAAATCCCTAGCTAAGGCCTTCTTCACTTTCTTCCAATTACCATTACGTTATGACATAGGACTATAATTTCTCACCAAGTTTAGGCTAAATTCATCCACTCATATTGTGGATCATATCCACGAATGGAGGAGATGTCGCAACATTAGCAAAATTGGAGTAACTAATCAACTTCTTTTAGACTTTTTTCTCAAATCCCTTTTTTCCATCATCACGAAAGACATGGCCACCACCATGCCTCAAACCAAGGACAAAACCATTTTAAAAGATAAACATGATTTTGAGTTGATTTAAGCTTAGTAGGGATACCTCTACACGATAATCCATGATGTTTCGTGCTGTCAACCCTTCATTCAACCCAAAATGGGAACATCTAATGTTGTCGATGGACTTGGTGGATCCATGTTGAAACCTAACCCCCATGGAGAAAACCCTCCTACCTATGGTAAAAATCCTTATGGGAGCCATTATGGGCACACACACCCACTATTCTCAAACATGGAAAGACCATCCTCTCCTTCCATGTCAGTGATAAGGGTGCACTACACCAACCCACCTATCACTCGAATGCCTTCTCATGGCATGTTGATATGATCCCAATGGGGGCCATAAATGGGGGTTAAATGCTCATGTAATGTGTAAATATATATTTAATCTCATCAACCTAATAAGTCAAGGGCCATATGTGTAATGTATGAATATGCATATATAGAAATCATATAGTCATTGTTGAGGACATGTGATATGGATATATGAATGTATTTGGGTATTTGGAGGAGGGTCTCTTATTCTTTAAGGAGTTATTTTGTAACTTAGCTCAATTATCTATCTTAGAGTTGTGTTCAATGCATACATTGGTATATATTGTGTGTACTTCTAGTTTTTAATGTATTTGGAGCTTAAAAATTGGCATCAGTGCATACAAACCGAGGGTTTTGTTGTTACAAATGAGTCATCATGGAATTTTCATTCTATTTTTTTTTTTTTAAGATTTAAACTTGAAAGTTTGAAACAATTTAGGAGAGCTCATGAAGTACATCTATTCAAAATTTCAAATTATGGTTCACTATACTTTCAGAGATATACCTAATGGAAGTTAGGGTTTGTGAATGGTCTTGAAACTAGTCTCAATGAGCGATTTTGGAAAAAATGCTATATTTTTTTTCGAGGACACTTTATACCATGAAATTTTTAAGAGACCGAGAAAAGATCTTGGGATATAGCTAGTAAAAATTTTAGATTTTGTTTCACTACATTTTTGGAGATATATGCTATGGAAGTTAGGGTTTGTGATAACCCAAAATCAGTTTCAAACAAGCGATCTTGGAATTGTTGTTGTAACTTTTTCCTAAAGAAGTCACAAACATTGATATTTTTACTGATTTGAGGAGACATATAGAGGTACCTCAAGTAAACATTTCATAATTATATTTGAAAATTGGACATGTGGCACGCTATACAAGTTCACTCTTGGGAATAGGACAAAAATCAACAAATTTTGGGAAAGTTATCTTAACTTTCACTAGCACATCAAATTTTGCTCAAACTTGTGAAATTGCAGAGAATACATAACAAAGTACTATATGAAAAAATGTTAAATTTATAAGGGGTCAAATTTGCAGAGATAAATCATATCAAAGGTCGACTATAAATACATACTTAAGAACATAGTTTTAATGGTATGTTAACTTGAATCTATCGTAACTTTTGATTGGGGTGTCTAATTTAGGTGATTCAAATGATGCCGGAAAGAGAAAAAATAGAAGAATATATTTGGAAAATGACAATAACTATTTGAGATCATTATTGTAATATATTGAAGTTGTAAGTTGAGAGTTTTGGGTATACCTCAATTAAGAAGCAATGACAATTCCTAACTTTAGTGGAGATAAAGATAAAGATTAAATCAGGAATGGTTGAGGGTAATAAGGGAAAATTACAAGATTCCTTTTTGAGCGAGCCATTATTTCAATTGTGAAGCTTGAGAGTGTTGGATGAGTATTTATTATTACACTAGACAATTTCACATGGGAAGCAATTGCAAAACTCTTCTCAAATATATGGATCAAGGATATAAAAAAGGAGGCATTGTATGCAATTCAAGATGAATTAAAAAGAAGTTAAAGAAGAGATCAAGAAAAATGGTGATGAACTATCTAAGATATAAAACCTTAATGAAGCACTCACAAAGGACATTTAACAATTAAAACATGAAAAAGTAACAAAAGAAATTGGAAAAGGGATGATTCAAGAGAAGAATTGAAAAATAAAGATGAAGAAATATGCAAACTATGAAACCAAAACATAACACTACTTGATGAGGTGAAAATATTGAAAGAAGAAAAGAAGCATTGTCAAATTTAAGAAGAAACAAGGATATTATATGAAGACACTACCAAAATACTCGAAGGGGAAATTTACAATAAGGTTGAAGAAGCCCTAGACACAGTTGAAGTAAAAAAATAAAAAAAATATGCATTCTAGAATTGAAGGACTTCATAATTTGATATACGAGGTCACATTGTAGTTTCAAAAGGAGAAATAAGACAATATCCAAGAAGGTCGCCAAAAGATACTTGAAGAAGTTAAACTCATCTAGGGGAGGTGAACGCCAAATATGATGGTATTATCTCCAAGGCTAGAGTAATCAAAGACCAGGAAAGGATGACAAAGGAGACCATTGTCTCTAAAAACAATACAAATGAAATGGGTATGCATAATGAAGGAAGATCATCAAATGTGAGACCATATCGACATCCTTATTAAAAGAAAGATTTCATGGAAGACATGAAGATTAATATCAACATTCTTGAGGAAGAAGCTAGAATACTCATCAATATTTATGGAAAAAAACATCACACATTATTCAACATGATATTATCAAATACTAACAAGTAGTACAAATTTGAGATGTCACAACAACACTACATGGAATAGATAGAAATAAAATTACACAACAAGCAACCTATAATGCTCCCTCCAACCCCCTTGAATTAATCTCGACTGAATGGGAGGTGTTACTTTTAATTAACCCAACCTCCATTATCTCATCATGGAAATGGGGTTATAAAATTTCTACTTCCCCTAAAGTTAGCAGAATTAACTTTGGACAATATCATTGTGTTCGACTTGTCCAGAGCTTTTTGGTGATATGAATTTTTACTCGTTCCAATAATTAAATCAAAAGTTATGCCCATTTAAAGTTTGGAGCCCTTAACCTTGCCACGTCAACAAGGATCGACCATGTGGCACCCATGTGGCACTATCACACAAGGTCCAACGTGGCACTCGCCATGTCATGGTGCCACAGTGCCATTATGCTATCACACTACCCTCTAAGAAGGTACTCTAAAACATTATGTTGTGATGGGCTTGTTCACATCAGTTGACAAATATATTCCCCGTCTAGTGTTCTTGTCTCACCAGCCTCTATCTCTCAATGTACTCTGTCCCGAACTCTGAGACACATCTTGAATATTTCCACTAGATAACATAGATAATCTTCGTCCAATGTATTATGTCTATCTTGTGGGTCATGTTAACTCTACGACTTGCCATGAAATGCACCACAAATTTCCTTCATAATAATGAGTCCCATCGTGATGTGGCCCCCATCCACGTGTATCACCACGTCTGTATCACATTGTGACCCCAAGCCAGGTGTCACCATAAACCATTTCCACATGTTTTCTAGGTAACACGTCAGCCTAACCTCCTGTTGATGGGAAAAAATGACCTCATCAACAACGAGGAGACAACTCGGTCAGGGCCCCAAATCAAACCCTTTTCCATTTGGAATGGTGGTTTTGACTGGTTCTATTGGGTCTCTAGTTACCCATATCCTAAAACTAGCCTAAGGTTAATCTAGCCTAAACTAAGTGTATTCTAACTTAATCTTATTTATCCTATGTCAAGATAACACTAATTGTTAATTATGTGTTAATGTTATATTAGATACTAAAATATTAATATTTATCTCCTATATTGTACCTATATTAATATGCCTATATAACTATGTTTCAATACATATAATACTAAATCTATGATAATAAAGAACACATATATATAATGATATATATATATATATATTATATCATATAATATTATATATATATATAATATAAATATATATATATTTATTTTATATTTATTTTTAATTTTTTATGCGGTTCACGACACCTTGGCAACAGTGCACTACTCCACGGAAAATATGAGGGATCGACCCCGAAAGGAATCTAGCCCCGCGGCCCACTAACTAGACCTACCCATAGGCTTCAGGAAATGGGACCCTGTGACCCTCCTGTGGCGAGCACTGAATTGACCAACTGGCAACCCTTGGGCTATAAATAAAATATATATTATTACAGTAACATAACTTATTATATTATATTATATTATAATACAATTGATTAAAATTTAATCCTAAATAAATTATTATTATTAAATAATATTACTAATTAATAATATTCTAAACTAACTATTCTAACTCAATCAAAACAAAAATGATATATATAATATAGATATAGGATGTTAAAATATAACTAGATCTTGAAAAAGACTTAATAAATCGGATTTGAAGCCGAGCGCTCTGCAACTTGCGAGATCCGCTTTCCACGTGATTTGAGCCTGCGAGCGCGCCCGCACTTCGCGCGTTCTGAGCCTGCGAGGGACCGTCGAGGGATCTGCTACAGGCCGCGACCTCCCTGGCTGGAGCTGTTGGCTCTCCATGGAGGAGCCAACTCCCTCTCCTCCTTCATATTCTGCAGCAGAGGCCTTCCAAACCCTATTGGCCTCCTTGCCTAAGAAGAAATGCATGGAAGCAGCAAAGTTTGTGAAAAGGCTCGAGGATATCCCTGAGATCGCCCTTCCGCCAGAAGGACCGATCCAAGTAGCACTTTCTCTGGCAGATCGGGCTCTGGTTGGACAGTTTACAAGACTTTGGCCTTCCCTGAAGTCGATCGAGAACTGGGTAGCCAGGAATTGGGCACCTCTAATACAAAACAAGGTAACTGTCATGCGGAAAGAGTTATTTTTGCGGACAAACCTAACCTCCCTAGGAGTCTAAGACTCTCTAGTGAAAAACAAAACAAACAAGAGCAATCCTTCTCTAAACATACATTATCCTATGAGAAACCAAGTGTTGTTCGATCCTACCTCAAATCCAACGCTTGTTGTAGCAGTCCAGCCTTGCTGATCCAGATGAGCTCCTCCTTCACTTTAAGACCTGCATACACTAACAGTCAAACGATTACATAACAACTGAATATTTCATAAAACAAAGCATATTCATCATATAGACCAAGGAGTACATGAAATAATTCATTAACAACAAATCATTGAGAAGAATGGACTTATTTGTATTAAGGAAACAAAAAAGGAACCATTACAACCTGAGCCTTGGTTTTGTGCAAGCTCCTCCCAGGGTCCAACAAGAGATTTCCTCTACTTTGACAAGCTCACCCACTTCCAATATGGCAACAAGAAAGGATGGTAATCTCTCCTCACAAGTTAATAATGGAAGTCCTAATTCCAGCAACATTTACCCTTTGGAATGTTCAGCTTTCAACCTCCCCTCCTCTGGCCCAATGCCTGTATTTATAGTGTTCTAGAGGAAGTTATTCAGTTCCAACATCAATGGGATACTCCCTCTTTTGGATGGGGTAGCTCCTCTCTTGATGGGATAAGTTCCTCTATCATAGGGATGCATGAACCATCTGGAGGCGCTCAATACACGTCAAACACTCTTCTAGAAGGCTCTAGAAGTGACCACAAGTAACTTTTAAAGATGAAACTCGCGCCTTTTAACCTTTACAGGGGTACGCACCCATCCTTTGGCTTACAGAGCGTACAAATACGCAGGTACCGTGTGTTTGGAGTGCGTACACGCAGGTAAGGTAAAGAGAACCTGCGTACCCAGAGATAAACATGTTTTTAACTGACTTTCTCTCTTTTTGAAGTTTGACATGAAGAGTAGAGGTATGAGGCTTGACAAGGAGGATAATATGACTATTGATGCAGCCATATTAATTGCAGATAGTCATGGTGACAAATTTCAGTGTAACAATAGGCCTTGCCCTTGATCAATGTGACCTGCAATATACAATAAAGACATGCAACGAGGATGTGTGAAGATGTTAAGTCATGCATGCTTTGCAAAGCATTTCTATTATAAAAGAGGTATAATAGGAATAAATATGCGATGGAAGGTTTTGAGGGGTAAAGAGTGGGGGTGGTTATATGTGTGGGCATAGGGCACCATGAAGGTTTATGAGGATTGAAAGAGTCCCAATGAAGGATATGAATGAAGGGCTAGACTGGGTTATGAATGAATCATGCAGCAGAGATTTATTCAAGGGGAATCTTGACCATTAAGAATTGAAGATTTGACTCGGCATAGAGTTAAAATCCCTGAGATAAAAGTAGATCATTCAAAGAAGTGAAAGATCAAACTTCTAGGGGACCCATTCAAATTTGCTACTGGAGCATGTTTTAATAGGGTGGTGGTTGTAGTCACAACAAATGGCGAACCGCTGGGCGAACCAGTTATCTATGCTTCCAAATAAACCTTGGATCAATAGAACATTAGGGAGTTAAGATAAACTTGAAATGCAAACTGTATAGATGGACAGGCATGGGTTCCACTTCAACATTAATTGCTTCAGGCGGGATAAAGACAAATAGCTTCTACTTACTGATAGGGTTTTGACAGGCATTTTCCAAAGGTAGTATTATGGGATTTATTGACCCTGTTTTACCTATTTTCTACTTCCAAAAATCCTTTTGGGGCCATCATTGGTATGTTAATACCTGTTTAGGTGTCTACCTCAGCTCTTTATCACTCATCAAACTTGATGTAGTTATGTTTATTTTCACTTTATGTAAGAATTTCAATGCCATATTTTCGTATGATTGAATGGGGCGCAGTCATGGATCATGCCATATTTTTAAACCACTTAAGAAAAATTGGGCTTGCTATGTCAACAAGTACTCTGAGCCCAACAATAGTCCCTACTCCAGCCAGCTTCCCAAACAACCTATCCTTCCAGATTGGCACAAGGACTCGACATTTCATTTTCTTTTAAATAAGTCCTTCCATTTTCGGGCACAAGGACTGGAGCACAATTGGATTTTCCACAGGGTATATGACAGTGAGCTTAGCCCATGAAAGGAGGTTTACTTGTATATGGAAGGTACTAAAAAACTTAAAGTGGTGGATGGGACCAATGGAGAATAACTGCAAACCTTATAGGCAAGTATAGGCTAGGTTTGAGTGGGATTTAAAAAATGCAGCGTTCTGCCATGCCAGTCCAACTATGGTTACACATTTTTTCATTTTATAGAGATGCCTTTACATGCTCCAGGTATCCACATTATCAACATATCCTACCTAGTTCCCAACAAATGCTAATGAGTGACTTCGATTTGAATTCCACCACTGATTTTCCAGTTGTCATGGGCTCATTTAAAGTTTTCTTGATTTGCAAGGTAACGATGAATTTAGAATTGGTAGACTCATCAACAGGTTAATGAGGGAAGCAAAATGCTGAAGATAGTGAATGAGGGAAATCAGAAGAGGGTTATAAAAGGTGAAAGATTGAAAGACCCAAATCAATTGACTGAAAGGACTGAAATTCAAAGCAGAAGGAAAATAAACTTTGCAGAAAAAAAAAGAATGGACAGGGTGAAAATATAACTAAGCTAACAGAAAAAATAAAAGTGAATCCTAACTTACTCAAGAGGTAACCACCATGTGGTGGTCACTAGAAGTATCTCTTAAGATGTTGGCCATTAACAGGGAGTTTTTCAGTTCCTCCCTATAAATTTTTCAATTTGTAAGTTCCCTAACCAATTTTTTCCTCAACTTGGAATGGGCCCAACCATAAGTGTTGGAATTTCATGTGTTTACCTTTTGGCTCATTCAACTTGTCCCATTTCAGAACTAGCTCTCCTACTTGGTAATATTTATCTCCGGCTACATGGTGATCAAACGATCTCTTCAAAATCATTTGGTGATTTCTAAATTTATTTCTGGCTTTATCTCTTAATTCCTCCAACCTCACCAGTTGGTTGATCCTTTTTTGAAGTAAGGTTGAAGGGGTCCCTCTAGAAGCTTGGGAGAGCTATAAAGAGGGAAGGGTAATGTTGGGAGGTAGGATGGCTTCCTGTCCATAGATGAGGAAGTATGGGGAGTTTCCTAATGCTACTTTTGGGGTGACCCTATCGGCCCAAAGGGTGTTTGTTAGAGTGTTGTGCCAATTCCTCTCGTTGTCGACGACAAGTTTGCAGATTATGCAGATGAGGTTTTTATTTGAGGACTCTGCAACTCCATTTCCCTAGGGGTAATAGTTTGACATACCTTATGTGAAATGATTTATCAATAGAAAATTCAATCAATTTCAGTGATGAAAAGTAAGAAGCATTGTCAAATATGAGAGCATCAGGGATGCCAAACCTATTGATAATAAATTTCTTAATAAATGACATTGCCTCATCTTTGTTTACCTTCTAAAGTGGGATGGCTTCGGTCCATCTGGTGAAGTAGTTGGTCATCGTGAGTATATACTTATGTTGTTGGGAAGAGTTCGGAGTGATCTCACCTATGACATCTAGGCCCCATTGCAGGAATGGGCGATAAATCATAACATGCCTGAGGGGAATGACTGGCTTTCTTTCTCGTCCTGTGGTAGTTTGACATACCTTGCATTTCCGAGCGTAAGCATGCGAGTCTCTGA
>APFE030832420.1:134808-171233 GCA_000404065.3 Pinus taeda
ATCATTTGGTGATTTCTAAATTTATTTCTGGCTTTATCTCTTAATTCCTCCAACCTCACCAGTTGGTTGATCCTTTTTTGAAGTAAGGTTGAAGGGGTCCCTCTAGAAGCTTGGGAGAGCTATAAAGAGGGAAGGGTAATGTTGGGAGGTAGGATGGCTTCCTGTCCATAGATGAGGAAGTATGGGGAGTTTCCTAATGCTACTTTTGGGGTGACCCTATCGGCCCAAAGGGTGTTTGTTAGAGTGTTGTGCCAATTCCTCTCGTTGTCGACGACAAGTTTGCAGATTATGCAGATGAGGTTTTTATTTGAGGACTCTGCAACTCCATTTCCCTAGGGGTAATAGTTTGACATACCTTATGTGAAATGATTTATCAATAGAAAATTCAATCAATTTCAGTGATGAAAAGTAAGAAGCATTGTCAAATATGAGAGCATCAGGGATGCCAAACCTATTGATAATAAATTTCTTAATAAATGACATTGCCTCATCTTTGTTTACCTTCTAAAGTGGGATGGCTTCGGTCCATCTGGTGAAGTAGTTGGTCATCGTGAGTATATACTTATGTTGTTGGGAAGAGTTCGGAGTGATCTCACCTATGACATCTAGGCCCCATTGCAGGAATGGGCGATAAATCATAACATGCCTGAGGGGAATGACTGGCTTTCTTTCTCGTCCTGTGGTAGTTTGACATACCTTGCATTTCCGAGCGTAAGCATGCGAGTCTCTGAACACTGTGGGCCAGTAATATCCAGCTCTTAATATTTTGTGAGCAGTGGCCTCTCCGCCATAGTGACCACCTGTTGGGCCGTCGTGCATTTCTTTCAAGACATGATCAGCATCATCCCTTTCCAAACACCTCAGCCAAACTCCATCATAATTTTTTCTGTATAATGTGTCATTGTCCAAGTGATACTGATTAGATTTCAATCTGAGTGCTCTCCTTCATGATGCATCCATGTGCACGGGACATGATCCCCGTGTTAAATAAAAACGTATGTTGTAGGACCATGACTCAGGGTCCAAAGAGACTTCTGACGTTTCACGCTCACACATCAACATCTCATTAATCCATAGGGGCTCCTCCCTTAATTCTACTTGTGCATTTCGTATGCTCTGTGCTTTTGGTTCTTTGGACACCCTTTCTTTATCCACCAAGGTTTCTGCCGCGAGCTCACACAATCCCTACCCTTGAACTACCTTCTTTAGCTTAATCTTGAGGTCATATTCTTGAAGGGCAGTTATCCAATTCCCTCTATGTTCACCCATTTCTTTTTTCACGAAGAGGGCTCTTATAGTAGGATGGGGAACGATTACTTTAGTCCTAGACTTTAATAAATAAGGGTAGAAATGTTTTACGGCTTTAAAAAACACAAAGCCTTATTTATCCATGTCTAGGTAGTTCAGTTCTGCTCCCTAAAGATTAGAGCTCATATAAGAAATAGGGACTTCATTGCCATCATCATTTTTTTTTAGTGAGGATTACGGCATATGACACATTAGAAGCGAAAGTGTACAAGAAGAATTCCTTGTCGAAATTGGGGCTGACCAACGTAGGAGCTTCTGTGATTGCCTCCTTAATCCACTGAAACAGTTTCTTAGCTTCATTGCTTCACCTATACACAACATCTTTCTTCATCATTAGTTGCATGGGACACACTATTTCTACGAAACCTTAAACGAATTTCCTAATGAAATTAATTTTCCTAAAGAAAGATTGCATTGCCTTTTTATTTGCAGGGGGTTGCATTCTTATGATGGTCTCTGTTCTTTCAGGATCAATAACAATGCCTTCTTTAGAGAGGATATGACCCAGTAGTTTCCCTTCCGTAACTGCGAAGATGCTTCTTGGGATTCAATGATATTCTGTATCTTTGGCATCTTTCGAAAATCTATTGCAGGTGATAAATATCATCCATTTTGTGATACAAATACACAGTAATGTCATCCATGTACACTACTACTGGTCTGTTAATCAATCCTCGGAAAGCTATGTCCATAGCTCTCTAAAATGTGGGCCTACATTAATAAGTCCAAACAACATTTTACGGTATGTGTAAGTGCCCCATTTAGTGTTGAAGGTTGTCTTAAGTTGATCTTCATTCGATACCAACACTTGATTATATCCTGAAAAACCATCCAATAGCAACAACATTTCAGACCTAGAAACGCACTGAAGAATGTGTTCCTTAGAAGGGACTAGATAGTTATCTTTATGTGATGCTTTGTCCAGGTTTCTGACTTTGATGTCTCCATTTTTCTTTCTTACTGGCATGAGATTGGCTACCCAACGGGTATTCCTGACAGGAAAAATGATTTTGGATTCTAGCGTTTTGTTTAATTTTTCTTCACCAACGGTTCCAAGCTTGGATGCATCTTGCGAAGCCTTTGTTGGTATGGCCTAACATCCTTCTCTAATGGAATCACATGTTGCATAACACTATTATCGAAGGTTTTTAAGTCGTCATATGTCCATGCAAAGATATCCTTATACTCTTTAAACAGCTTAACAAATGAAACCTTTTCTTGTGGAGAGCATCCCAAGCCCAAAATTAACAATTTTTGGGTCTTCTTTGGTTCCAAGTTTGATCGATTCATACTTCATGGATGAGCTATGCATTTTGCAGTTAGTCAGCTTCTTGAATTTATCATGTAAGTCATAAAAGTGCTCCATCTTGACAACTAATCTGGGAATTATATTAGGGTGATCATTTTCCTCATCTTCACTCCAATTCATACACTTGTCATGCTATTTTTCATCAATGACTGCATTTTTGAATGTCTTTTCACAATGTAGGAACTCTAGGATTTGCTCATCACCTTCGAACACATGCCAATTCGAGATGTTATCAGGTACATACGATCTGAAAATTAATTCAACATAATATTTATTCTTGTTTAATCTAAGGTCAGGCAAGAGTTTTGAAGCCATACTAGCCATTAGATCGACATCTCGGTTTTTCCCTCAAGGTATGTATGTGATATTAAAAGAATCAAAACTATAAATTAAGCTCCATACCTCATGTTGGTATCTTACCAAGTGTGGCAAATTGCAGTGTATCCTTTTCCTTACCTGGTCCACAATTATCTGTGAGTCACCAAAAACTTTAAGATTCTTTACCTTCATATCAATGGCTTTCTTTAGGCCCTGTAGCAAGCCTTCATATTCTGATGTGTTTTTGGTGCATGCAAACTACAACCGGCTGGCCATCAGATGTTGGTTCCCTTGCAGGTCAATGAGAATGCTCCCAGCACCTGCACCTTCAAAGCAGTTAGAGCCATCAAAGTAGAGTGTCCAGAAAATAGAATCTAATGTTACATTAAATGAACTACTTCCTACGAAATTGGTTCTATCATCTACTATATTGCAGGGTGGCTCATTAGTTGGACTACAGAGGAGAGCTTTCAACTGTGTTTTTCATGTTTCTTCAACTCTCTCTGCATGAAATTCTCTGAAACAGGTTTCGATGGCACAAACATCGAAACTATAATTCCCAAGGATAGAGTTGGTAAACATTACAGGTTGATCGGGGCCATTTAGTTCCGTCACCATATACTTCATGTATCTTTCTTGATAAACTCTCAGCATATCACATTTTCCCTTCTAAGGCAGCAAGAGATGGGACCAATCAGTTGAGAAATATCCATTCAGGTTTCCTTACCAGTCCTTACTAAGCAGCATTCCATAAGCCTTAGGTATGTCGACTACAACTATGTCAATGACTTGTGTGTATTGTGGTTTAGTAGCCATCCGAATCAACACACCTTTCAATTCCCCAATTACTTTCATAGAGGTCCTATGTAATTGCATGATTCGAGTTCCAGTTTTCTCGAGTATCGCATGAAGTTTTTTAGAAACAGTGAAAGGCATAATAATGGACAACGCACCTGAGTCTACCAAGCAATTGTGTACATTCATGTTGAACATTTCAAATGAGATAAGGAAAGGAGGAGTTACGGATTTTTATTTCCTTCCTATCATGGCCACACTGACATCATGGGGAGTTCGATTCATTTTGGATAGAGTGGCTTCCATAGCTGATGGTGTTTGGGCTGTACTAGGGTACTAATAGGTCTAGATGCTGAATTCTTGGTTTGGCTGCTCAGGATGGTGGGAGTTTTGCAATTATGTTCATTCATAGCTTTCAAGACCAGATCTCTTTGCTGCATTAATTTTAGCAAATCGAAGGATGTGATATTAGCCCGAGATTTCTTAAGATCATTCACAATGTTGTAATCAATGTTATAAACAGTGTAGGGCAGAGTAAACATACCGGTTTTGTTGTTTTTAGGTGGGAGTTTACCATTTTGAGTTGCCTTTGTTGCATTTGTAGATGTATTTTCTTTCTCTGGATAGTTTGCAACTGGAGTACTCTTGGAATTACCACTAGTTATACCCTTCTCAATAGGAACTTTGAGAGTGGATTCCTTCAATGGGTGAACATCTTTCTTTGTCTAGTCTATAGCCTTCATCATGCCTACAAGTGGCCCTTTACTTTGTATGTGGATTTCATTAGTGTGGATTTCTGCCATACTATATCCTTCGTCGTCATCATTCTCATTTGTATAGAAATCCCATAGTACATTGATTTGAGATTCCTCGTCCACAGGCTCTTCTACTTGGTATTCTTCCTCATTTTCTTATTCTAGCTCCAGCTCCACTATAGGTTCTTCTTTGGTAAGGAGTGATCCGATAAGAGCCAGCTCTTCTGTATTTAAACTCCCTTCATTGGGTGGAGCAAGCAACGCAAGTTGACCATGACCACCTTCTGTCTTCTTATGATAGAAAGGTTTGAAGGGTTTTCTGTTTTTATACTCTCCTCCATTCCCATTTATACTCTCTCCTCCATTCCTTTTCATATCGATGACTGTGTTTGTCAATTTCTTAATGATCTAATGCAAACCTTCCACATCTGTGGTGTCCTTTTCTTTGGTCTTAGCCACTTTGTTATCACTCCCATTATTCCTCTTCAATGACTGAGATGCTTTCTTTCCTTTGGTCGTATGATGACATGTTGTGAGACTGATCATTTCATTCTTGAGTTTTACTACTTCCTCGATGGCACCTTATAAGGTTCGTGCGTTACTCTTGTTGACCCACATCGTCGTAGGGACAAGGAGAGTAGTGATGTAGAATTCCATGAGAATCTCATCAGTAGGTCTAGCATTATCCAGGATTTTGTTAAAAAGAGTGTTGAACCAGATGTTAAAATCCTTGACCTTCTCTTTGGTTTCCATTTTCAAACGAGATAGTTCTAAAACTAAGGCCGCAATTGTTTTGTCATCGCCAAACTTGTCTAAAAATGCCTATTGAAAGGCATCCCATGTGGTGATCGATCCTATTCTCAAGCTAAAGTACCATGTGGAGGCCGCACCAATCATAATAAAAGGGAATAAGCAGCATACTACATCTTCGTTGGTTACCCCTAACATGCGCACAACTAGGAAGAAATAATGAATATGGTTATTAGAAGTGTCTCCCTACTCAGGGTCGAATTTAGGCAATACTCTTTCTACATTCTTGGGTAAGGCATGCTGCTGCTCAGGTATCACTACGGAATCCTGAACGAGCCAGGGAGGGAGTGCTCCCGGAGGAGGTGGAAGTTGATTCCCACCTAGAGGAGGTGATGGAGGCTGATTCCCACCTCGAGGGGGAACGTTAGCCATATTATGGATAGGGAGGTTCTAGTTGAAGGTTTCTTCGAGGCATTCTTTGTTAGGATTTTCCAAATCAAGCCAAGGATTACCTTTAGAGGGGGAATCCTCAAGAATTTCTTCCCAAGGAGTGTTGATACTTTGTAGAGAGTCTAGCACAATATCTTCAAGAGAAGGGGCTGTAGATGTCTCTTCACTTATGGGAAGGATCCTTGGCTTTCTTTTAGCTATCATAGGTAAAGAATGAAATATGGGCAGCTCAAATAGGGAGCAAGTGTAGGCACGAGTAAGTACTCTGACGGGTTGTTCTTGAGTGACAGGATACTCCCATGGTCTCTCTTCTTTGGGTGACCCAAACATGGGACTTAGAGGGATCTCTGTTTCTTCGAAATGAGGCTCTTCCAAATGGGTAGAATGATCTTTTCAACCTTTATGATCCATACATTAATATTTTTGAATCCATGCACAAAATTTATATATGAAATTCTGAAAATCTGTGGACGACAGTTCAAGCCCTCCTTCTAGTGCCAATTTGTTGACACAACGAATTTTCTTTGGGCCAGAAAAGGGAACTAACCCAATCGCAGACCCCATTTAGATCCACTCTCATTTGGAGTGGATAGTTCCAACGGGTTTTAAAGGATACCGTAAACTGTTATAGGTGTTAAAAGATTTCTTCTTGGAGGAAGAATTCAATTAAATCAAAAAAAGAAACAACTAAACTATACGTATCAAATCTTATCTACACTAATTATAACTACTTATGCTGGTCCTAACTATTCTAATCTATCCTACCGGAGCATAACAAAAGAGGTTAAACATCATCTATGGATTCCAAGTCCAAATGAATCAATTACTAGTTCACAGATGAATAAGGTTGTATTAAACCTTAATTGCAATCTAATTACTCATACAGGAATTCACATTAATTTCCATACAAATAAAACTTGCAACTGATGTTTAATAGGTTTAGAATCAACAACCTTTCATGAATTAACCATGGTAACAAATTATATTTGAATAGCCAAGAGTAGTCACGAACTATCTGTTATCAATATGCATAAAAAAAAAACAGATTTGTATTTATGCCAGCAACAACACCCTTATTCCAAACACATGAAAGAAGAGGAAAATAAATCTAAAAAAGGCTCTTTCTCGACCAAACAGTCTTCTTTATTATCAAAATAAATCAAAAGTTGTTTTTCCCAAAAAAAAGGTCCTCCCCTCATCTTCGAAGGTAATACTTATGCAGAAGGAATTGATCCTCGGTCTTCCCCTAACTTTTCACCTCCCTTCTCTTTTCAATATACAAATAAAACTATATAGACGTACAATAGTCAGTGTAATCGCCGACACATCGAGGTTACATTTGTTGGACCGTTCTACTTCTTGGGGGGGAATGAATGGATTCCAATGGAAAGGAGAATGACTACATGTCATCTCTTCATGATGAAACCTAGGACAACTTCACTTTCAGAATACACAGGAAACGTGTGGAAACTTGATCAAGAATGCCTAAGGCCAGATCTTTAACTAGAAAACAACTGCACATATGAACTATTTGGATCCACTCATGCGTATTTTAATCCTTGCCTGCAGAGATAATTAACATTAGCTTTATGATTATGAAACATATGATAGAAATGCCTAAGAACAAACCTTGCCCTCATTAAAACTTTATAAAATGATAAGGCGTATTGAAATCAAAAGGAGCGAGTGTGAAAGAATCAGCCCCTAGTTTAGCCAAGGTTGTGATGCGATCGAGTTGCAATCATGCATCGCAGCGGGCAATCACATGCAACATCACCCCTATCGGATTTTCCTTTGAAAACCTAGACCACAACATTTTATCAGACTACACGGGAAAACACGGGAAAACCCACGATCAGACCATAAGGTTGGAATTCAAAAATTATGTACCCAAGTCTATAGTTATCATCGGGTCCACTAATCTCATCACACCTTATGTATAAGCCTCGGGCTCCGCCAATTGCGATATGCGATAGGTCGGACCCGAAAATATATATGATGCGTTTAATAGTTCCGATGGGTTTGATATATTGCAGTGCACCTTATATATAAACCTTGGCTTCCGCTGATTGCGATATGCGATTGGGGAAGTGGACCCAAAAATATATGTATTATGCTTGATAATCCTGGTGAGTCTGTTGTTCACATCACGCCTTATGTATGATCGTAGAGTTCCACCGATTTTGATTTGCGATGGGCTACGAACCCGAAATAAAATGTGTTGCGCTTAATAATCCTGGCAGTGCGCCATTTGCAAAATGTTGAAGTTTGGGATTTGTATCTTAGCAAAGTGTGATTGCAATTTGCAATTGGAGGCATGATCGCATCACATTTATTCATGAGAGATATGCCTTTCCCTTGATCAATGCGACCTGCAATATACAATAAAGGTATGTAACAAGGATGTGCAGAGATTGTAATTCATGCGTGCTTTGTAAAGCATTTCTATTAAAAAAGAGTTATAATAGGAATAAAGATGTGATAGAAGGTTTTGAGGGGTAAAGAGTGGGGGTGGTTATATGTGTCAGCATAGGGCACCATGAAGGTTTATTAGGATTGAAAGAGTCCCAATGAAGGATATGAATGAAGGGCTAGACTGGGTTATGAATGAATCATAAAGCAGAGATTTATTCAAGGGGTGTCTTGACCATTAAGAATTGAAGAGTTGACTCGGCACAGAGTCAAAATCCCTGAGATAAAAACAGATCATTCGGAGAAGTGAAAGATCAAACTTCTAGGGGACCCATTCAAATTTGCTACCAGAGCATGTTTTAATAGGGTGGTGGTTGTGGCCATAGCACATCCATTCCTTGCAGTTTCTCCATAATGGTACATTTGACTTTGGTGCTTCCTCTAACTTGTCAAGTGCTATTCTACAAGCCATAATCCTACCATAAGTAGGCTTGTCTGTAAATAGAGTCTTCACCATCCATAGAAGCTTAAAATATTTTCTCAGGTAGTTCACAATGGTGGCTCCTTTTAATACTATTGTTTGTTTCGTCATGGTGACTGTAGGTGATAGTTACTGGTGACAGTTGTTGATGATAGTTGTCAGGATGGTTGTTGACTCAGACTGTTGAACTAGACACAAGGTTGCTTATTACTAAAACAAAAAACTAATGCAATGGGGTTTTGCTTGTCTTTTTATACATATGATAATAAAACAGAGGGAAAACCCTATAATTAATCTAACTAATTAATGGAGTGGCAGATGAAGTGACGGGGTACGGTGGATGAGGTGGATGGTAATGAATGAGGATGGAAGATGACGTGGAGGAGATGAGATGGAGTGAAGAGATGGGGGTGGCCTATTGTGGGGGTAGGGAGTGTACAAGAGGTTCATTGGGCTTGAATCCACGCAACAATCTCAGGTCGTAGATCTCAGTCAAACACCTTAACATCATGGTCAACTGCGGGGGTTGAGCCTGAGTTATAACTCATGCTCATTGTTCCCCCGCAGAGCACTTTATCTACTTCCTGAGCCCATGCTCTCTTACATCTTGTGATACTACTCGAACTTTAATATATGGGTCGGGGCCCCACCTTACATTAGATTTGACTGCCATGAATAATACAAAATAAATCACTTCTTTTGGACTTTCACATTCTCTTTTGATTTTTTGAAACAAAATATTTGATTTTTTATTTTTAATTTTTGTGATAATATTAAAGATGAAATTTAAATGATGATGGATGCTACAATAGGATCAATGGCCCTTAGTCCTTAAGCTTGATTAACTTTTTCCAGACTTGGGGCTCATTTTTCTCTAGTTTGGCCCCCAAACGTAGGCATAGAGGCCTATGAGTGCATCAAGAGCATCCCAAATTCCCTCAACCCTTCCTTGTGAATTCTTCAACGAAGTTTTCCCTCTTTTGGTGCCAGTGTCCATGGATGACTTCTAGAGTTCCTTAATCCCTAGGAGATTAGTTTGACTTGTCACCTATTCGAGCTGGCTAGGGCTTATTAGTTATAATTTTCCATGACTTCTCTTTGTCCTAAGAATCCATATACATCATCCTCGGAGCTCTCTTCTGCCTACTTATATTGGATCATTCGAGAGGGTTAGAGGAGTTTTTAGAGATTTAGTTTTGAGAGCTGGATCTTGAGCCTATGCTGCCATTCTACTGTTAGAGTGAGCTTGTGAGGTATTTTTCCATTTGTATGCTACTCTTCATACTCATTTCTTGGATATAGTGGGGACACTCTATTGAATCACAGAGAGGAGGCTTGGAGGTGAAGGTATATCATTGTATTGGTTTTTCATAATTAATGGAAACATATTTTCCTTTCCTTACATAAATTTGTGTTCATCATCTTATATGGTTGTTTCTATTTCTTTTGATCTAATAATATTCCAAGGAATATCGCTTGTTGTCTTTGTTTGTTTGTGATTGTGTGGAGGGATAAAGATATGGTGTGGATGTGTTGGATCACTCGATTGGAGTGAAATATCTACCTCGACCTCAAAACCCTTCTCCGATTTGCGAGGATACTAGGTATGATCTGATTTCTCTATAGCATAGATCCATCTGTTTACTTGATGACTGAACATTTTGGATTAGGGCTTCTACATTGTTCTATTGGTTTTGTTTTTCTATATCTGGTGATCTAATTGAACACCAGATCACAGAGAAATAAATCCTTACAAATTTATATGCAACAATACCATTTCCTTCTACTGGTACCTATCCTAGCTCTTTTCAACTCGAAACCAATCCCCTGGTTCTTAACCATCAGGGAGAAGTTCCCCCAATCCATTACCCTTTTCATTAGATACCTTCCTTATTCTTACCAACTAGAATCATTTCTACCCTTGTTATGGCTCCATTGAGTTTACATAACATTACCTTGGGGATCCCAGTCTGGTACATTGATCCTCCTATAAACACTCCTCCTAATCAACTCAAACCTTACATAGATTTGACCCTAGTTCAACCTTTTTTCCTACCCCTTCCTTTGCTTCAGTTCCATAATAACCCTAATAGGAAGCCAATATTGTTGCAAAAGCATCTGGTGAGGGAGGAAAAGGCCAGAAAAAGTGAACCAAAGACAAGGCACCCCCAACAACTCCAGCTCTTCCTAAGCCTCCAAATCCTACTCCTCCATGTGCTTTGTGTGATGTTGTTAGGCATGCCATCAATAATCATCCTTGGCTCCCTCATATCAAGAATGTGGAATTTGATACGTATTGGCTTGTATGGACCTGACCTAGGTTCAGAGGTGATTTAGCTAGAAAATCCCGGTACTACTAGCCCTTTCGACAATAGTTCGCGGAGCACAGTCTGAGGTATCAACCGAAGTAGTATGGGAGGGTGATAGAACTAGGTTTCTGCACCCTGGGGATGTCTGATGGGATTTTGGAGGTTCGCGGTCCAACCTGTTGCTATGTGCACTTGCTATTCCTTCACAACCTATGTTTTTGTTTCCACATAGCCCTACCCGGGGCGCGACCCGTATAATACCCAAGTTCTTTGCTAGTTAATCAATTACTTAACTTGTGCGTGTAAGATTAATGGTCATTACAACATATTCAGTAATCATATCAGTGCGCGTGATACATAAACTAATATAAACATAAAGAAGATAATGCAAAACAAATACATAGAAATAAGAATCAACATCTCTTTATCAATCTTCAATCCTGATTACAGACTCGACACGGCCCTGTGCACTCAGCTGTAGGGGTTTGCATACTTAGCTGCAAACTCTACTAGGCCTCTGCGCACTCAGCTGCAGAGCCTCTTCCTACTAATATGACCCAATACACTTATATTCCCACTCTAAGCTTGAACCATTCCTTCTCTACTCACTCTCCTCTCAACTATCTTTTCAACTTAGAGCCCCGCTCTATTTATACAATCCCATGGTCCGCGAACCATGGGTAGGTCAACATGACTTTACATTACATTACTTTAGGGTAGAAAACCCTATGAATTAACCTCTACTTCACCCTCTGTTCCCGCAACTCGCGGGGTCTTACAAAACCTTTGACCAAAACATGGGCTTTGAGCCCCAAAACATGTTGTGGGGGGATTCCATGCCCAACTGGCCCCCAACACATTCATCGTGACTTGTCTCGAGTCACTCTGTTGGTGCAGAAATCTTGGAACAGAGCCCCTCCAACTATTCCTGTACTGCCTAAAGGTCCGCGACGCACTGTTCTGCGATTTGCTGGACCTGCTGCATGCATTCCTCTTATGCTTCTTTGTGAGGATCCACTATCTACCTTAGCACATATAGCTCCTACATTTATGTGAGCTTTCCCTCAATCTCGGTTGTAATGGTGAACGCCTCATCAATCTGAGGCTGGACACACACTTTGAGAAGTGCCTCTTTCTATCTTGCATCATCCACCTGTTCCTTCAGTGCCCTTGCTTGCTACATCTATACTAGCCATTGGGTGAGGATGACTATTTGCGCAGCTCCCCTTACACTATCATACTGCTCCTGCAGTTCGTGCGCCTCTATTTCAAGGTGTTGTATGTTGGGATCCTCCTGCAAGGATGTAAGGAGGTCAAAATCTTGATCCAACATAGGTACAGTCCTGCACTTCCCGTCTGATTTCTTCCAATCCTATTTGAATCCAGTTAACGCTCTGTTCTCTAACTTCCGGAGGAGTGGAAGGCTTTGCCTTCATTCGCAACTCAACAATCTGGAGGTTTAGCTCCAGCTGCACTCATGTTGTTTCCTCACATGCTCTTTGGACTCTGCTTGCCAAACAGTGGATCTGCATCTCTATTGGTAGGTCTACAGTGATGGATAATTCTGGAACGTGCCAACATGCTTCATCCATAGTTTGTGCGATCTGCCAATTCTATGACACTAGCTCGTCACACTATAGGTTGAGTTGTTCGATGATGATCTTCTACTCACTCAATACCTGGATCGCATGACCTTCCTTGGCATGTAGCTCTGTTGTTATGCGATCTTGCAACTAGTACAATGTGTCCCATGGAAGGGCAGCCAAATTTAGGCCAAATCCCTTGATCCTTCCCACTGCGGCTCTATCCTCCTCGCTCTCCGCTCTTAGCGCTCCTTCCGATAGCACTATGGTGCTAGCCATTTTTGCACGCAGCAGCTGTTCCACTGCTGATGTACCTGTAGCATCGTAGAAGGCTACTACACCTTCTTGTGGGGGCTGCACTTGAAGTTCCTGTAGTTGCACCCTTAGGCCCCCCAACACAATCTGTTGCTCTATCATGGCTTCCTGGAGTGTACCCCTAGTCACCTCGCAAACCATGTCACCAATGTCATAGAGGTCACCTTCTGTCAGTGTAATTGGTTCGATGTCCAGTTTGGATGCCTTGGCCTTTTTTCATGGACCTAATCTCTCTAGGATGTGCATTCGTTTCAGCTAGGTGGACGTTGTGCTCAAGTCCGCGCTTTCTATTGTATCTGGTCCCTGTTCTATAGGCATGTTATGGCCCCCTTCCTCCTACGTCATGGTGGCCCCTGTTGCTTGTGTTGTCGCTGCCTTTTCGAAGGCCTCTGCCTATTCTGTGGCTACCTCTACTGCTTCGCAGGTAGCCCTTACCTCCGTAGCTTCTTGTTCGTTGCACCTCTACTAGGCCAACTTTGTGACATGCAACTTGGTTACATCCTTCTCCTTTCGTGCTACTATTCTATCCTTCTCTGCTAGATCTAGGGCACGCCACTCGGGAGGCCATGATTCTAGCATGGAGAAGATCACATCATAAATAGTGATGAAGGGGAGCTTGGTCTAGTTCTTTGCCAGATCTTTACACACCATGATATACACATTATGCATATCCACCTTGAAGCTTGCAAAGCTCCGCAGAATGTTGTACACTATGGGGGATAGGCGCGGCCTCCTGTTGATCCACATCCGGACGCTCACCTCCATGAGCACCTAGAAGATACTTGTTTCATGGATCTGTGTGGTGTCCTTCGTAGCCCAAAGCGACACGTACTTTACGGCCTCTAGTAAATCCTGTTCAATATTAGGGAGTTGATTGTCCTTAGGCAATTCCCCTATTACTAGCATAATCGACAAGAGAAACCACTTATAGTGGAAGGTCTTGCCCTGCTCCTGGGCTTCTTTGTAGTTAGTTAAGAACTCCTCCCAAAGGAACTCGGCGCAGTTGAATTAGATCCCCTCTGCACATTGTTTTGCCAGCACAACTACAGGTGATGGCACCTCATCTCCACGACATTTTCACATTACATTCCTAGCCAGGAGTTGGGTGGCTACGCGCACCCCTTTATCTTTAATGTTGCTGATTGCATAACCCCTATTCTTCTTTTCCAATTTTTATTTCTTCTTCATGGCCTCTGTGAGTGCCAAATCTCCACTTTTTCCGATTATCTCCGCGGGGTCCTTTCCCTTACTGGGAAGCCAGGAGACCCTCTGGATAAGATCTGTCATGATGGGAATAGGCTCCTCTAGCCACAAGTACCCATCGTGCACCAGGCACAGCAGCTACCTAATGACAAAAATTGTGATAGGCGCTTGGTGAAAGTGTGGAATCCATAGTACCTGAAGTAGTCCGGCCTTCTCCACACTACATAGCCATTTTTGTGGCTCTAGTGTTGTAATTGATCCCTCCTTCCACTATTTCATGAGATTCTCATTCTCTAAATGTGGGAACTTCTTGTTGTTCATGAGGTCCCAATCTTCAAATTTCATTGTGCGCACACGGCCCAGGGTCAAGCCCTCAAACACAATTCTATCGAGGAGAAGCGAGATTTCGAGTGTGGTCTTGGAGGTATCCAAATCCTTGGGTATCTTATCTTTCCCTCTCCACAGAGGAACATACTTGGTCAATTTTGTTGTAGCGTGCACTGGCAGGATGTCCTCTTCCATGTCTTCTGCTACTTCTATCTCATCTACGAGAGCCTGCAGGTCCTCCTCCTCATCATCCATCTCAATGGTGATAGCCTTGCCCTTTTCTTCCATGGAGATTTTACCAAACCACGGATTCCGCGGGGACATGTGACTGGTCCCGCCGCCTGCTTATCTTTCTTGGGCCTCGGTGTTTAAGGTGATTTTGGGATTTTTTGTGGGATCCCAGTGTGTCTAGGAACATCATGAACTATGGGGTTCAGCATGGCTTCACTGGTGGTTTCTTCTACATAGCCCAAACCTCTCCTAGTGGTCGTCATCTTACTTGAACTAACTATGGTTTCTCACAAACTTCGGGGCTCAAATCTTGGTTGGTGCTCAACACTCTGTGCTCTATGTAATTGCTTAAATCTCAAAAGAATAAGTGTTGTCTCGTGGCTAGCCCTTGGATTTTTATAGCGCCTTTTGAATTAAAATCTAATTATTCCCTCCAATTCTGAGCCATCAATGCTTTCTTGGCGGCAGATTGCCCTAAATCTAGCTCTTAATTCGTGTCTTAATTTCCCATTGCCTGCTCCCTTTTGCCTTAAATTGGACATCTCATCATGAACAGTGACATCAAAAATTACATCCCAGCCTACCTGCGTGGCAGCGCAGCCCCCCGTGCGTGGGCATAAACATTGTGTCATGTTATTTCTGCATACAGCTCCCTCATCGTGCAGCTACCAAACAAAATATTTTAGAGTCCCACACTCTCTTTTAACTATCTGGAGCATTGAGATTGTGCTTCTTACGGCTAGTCAGGTGGTCGCACCACCTATGCGAGACTTCACCTCGCCTTCCAGCATAGTCTGTGGAAACTCCTCAAATGTCTGCGTGACCACCAGCGTTGCACATTCTACCATATGCAATGTGCTTCCCTAGTTACTACGTTTGGTGAGGTACGATCGTAGCCATGGCAGTAAAGTCATCAACTCTTGGCAACAATCTTCTACTACAGTGGTATGGTCATCTATATCTTTCTTTGTCATCCGTGGTTTATTGATGAGACACACCTGTGTGATCTCGTTTTCTAGCCTCTTGATCTCAGCGTCCATCAAAATTCTTTTCTTCCTCAACTATACCTGGTGCTTTTCGAGTTCGCGAGGTGAGGGGCTGAAACAGGTGGAAGTGTGGGTGGAGGTAGTAAACACATAATTCTATTTCTTATCAAACTGACCGTGCTTCGTATAGAAACTTTCACAAGCTCCTCCTCGCTTCCTGCAAGGGTGAAATTAAGAGACTATTTTCCAACTCTTCACTAGTTCCACTTCTGTAGATATTCCTACTTCGTGTAGTCCTAAACATTAATTTATTCGCATAACCCGCTTTTCACACAATAGTATCTTAATCCAAGTGTTCAAAGATTTAATATAATTACCTCATGCTCCCTTGAGAAAACATCGCTCTACCTCATTGTAGCTAACAGTCATGTCTACTGCAAACTCAGTGATAAATCCTCCTATTATTCAGTTGAGCCAATGGTCCACAGCTCGTGCTATCTTATCTTTTGATGCTTCTAGTCTACGCACTAATTCCAGAGTCCACACTATTGTCTTGTCAAGCCTACACCTTCTCTGACTGTTTGTTAACTTCGTGATACACTCTTACAACTCAGACATAAAAGATGTAAAGAAAATTTTGTGGATTTCCATATACAAGTAGCGCTCCAACCACTTTTCCTTAAATACTCATGGATTTATGTTCTTATCCACCATGAACTTATGAATCTTCTTGTCCAAACACTATTCAATTTCTTTCTTGGTTGGATTCTAGTGGCACGACATCAAACATCCTTTATGCAGATCTCGGTCCCAGAAATGGAACCATTTGTTGGCTTGTATGGGATGAACTAGGTTCAAAGGTGATTTAGTCAAGCAAATCCTAGTACTACTAGCCCTTTTGGCAATAGTGCACGGAACGCAGACTGAGGTCTCACCCGAATCAGTATGGGAGGGTGCTAGAACCAGGTTTCTACACCCTGGTGATGTCTGATGGGCTTCCAGAGGTTTACGGTCCGACCCATCGCTACACATACTTGCTATTCATTCACAGCCTATGTTGTTTTTCCGCACAACCCTACTCGAGGCACGACCCATATAATACCCAATTTCTTTGCTAATTAACCAATTACTTAATTTGCGTGTGTAATATTGATGGTTATTACAACATATCCAACAATCATATCAGTGCTTGTGATACATGAACTAATATAAACATAAAGAAGACAATGCACAACAAATACACATAAATAAGAATCAACTTCTCTTTATTAATCTTCAATCCCGATTATAGACTCAACACCGCCCTACACACTCAGCTGCAGGGGTCCGCGCACTCAGCTGAAGACTCTACTAGGCCTCTACGCACTCAGTTGCAGAGCCTCTTCCTGCTACTACGACCTAATACACTTAGAATCCTACTCTAAGCTCGAACCATTCCTTTGCTACTCACTCTTCTCTCAACTATCTTTTCAACTTAGAGCCTCGCTCTATTTATACAATCCCATGGTCCGCGGACCATGGGTAGGCTAACATGACTTTACATTACTTTACATTACTTTAGGGCGAACATCCCTATGACTTAACCTCTACTTCATGCTTCGTGCCCACAATTTGTGGGGTCTTACAAAACCTTTGACCAAAACTTGGGCTTTGAGCCCCAAAACCTGTTGTGGGGGGATTCCATGCCCAACAATACCTTCTTTGACTCTAAAATTGATAAGGTCCATGTCACCTTACTCGAGTTAGCTAAGAAGAACATATCCTTGTGCTTTGTGTGATAACTCTAGTCATTATTCCCATCACGGTCCCTATCTTGAAGATTTTTATGATACACTGCAAGTACTTCATGAGCTAGATGCCTATTCTAGTGATTCCACTTCCCCTCTACTTTCAGTTTATGTCCCCACTATTAAGCCAGAATAGGAGGTTTCCCAACCCACCATTGTGATTCCTCTCCTTCATGTTGAGATGATGAATAATTCCACCCCCATTGTCTACCTGTCATCATCCATGGGATCGATCTATTGGGACTCTCTTCACATTTCCTATTGTGATTCTGTTGAACCTTCTTCAATGAACACTTTGGTCTCAACATTGATATATGTCACATCTACTAGTCATCTGTCTCCCCTTATTGACAATGTGCATGTGAATCTTGTCCCTGATGAAGATTCCTTAAATAGATCCTCTTCATTATGTGGTCTCTCTTCCTCTCATCCTCCCATCTTTCATTCCAATGAAGATATCATGGAAGCCAGACCACCACTGATTATCCTTGGGATGATATGTACCATCATGCATACTTCCTTCTGTAGCAAACCCATGATCAATATGTTGTTAAGTCCAAATACTTCATCCATGATGAAGTCAATTGGTTCAAATACCCCTTACTTTGAACCCATGAATTCAAACCACATCCACCATGTGGCCATTACATTACAGCACAATGTTTGGGTAATGGGGCATCCATTTTTTAGATTCCAGTAGAAGCCATTATTCCCAAGCCTCCTAGTGGATCTGCTAGTGTTGACTCTACTACCATTATTCTTCCCCATTTAGAAGAACCTCTAGAGTCTCATATCACTCCAGATCACTCTAGGGGGTGATCCACTTAATCATTCCTCCATATTCCATCAACAATCCAGTCCCTTAGACAATCTTGTTGGCCAACCTCAATGTTGTCTAGGTGAGCATAAGTTCATTGTCTCAAAATCCATTCTTTGGTATGGTGAAGCCATGTATGTGAACCCAGAAATTTAGTCCATTTGATTCATATATACAGTCTCAAATGAGATTGGTAATCCACCATTTCCTTTCTCTTACTACATCCTTTATCCATTCTTCCAACATGAAGACATCAATAACATAAACAAATGGAAAACCACATCATCAAAATGTGTTTAGAATCCATTATTATAAATACATTCGATATGTCCATAGCATGCTACATCCATCCAGACAAAATTGGGGGGAACCCATACCCATACATCTCCTCGTCATCCTCTTTAGGATCTCGTGCCCATTGGACAAGATGCTTGAATCCCTTATCTAAGCACTTGGAACATGATGGCACTCCACAAACTCATATAGCTAAGGGCATCATTCCCACAATAGCGTACCATATAGTTCCCTCCATCATGTATTCTTTGACGAATTATCTCATGCTTGGGGGCATGATGGAACCCCTGGCCACCTTCTCACTTAATTCACATTAGTCTTGGCATAGATCCCAATGATCTAGGTATGGTCAATTATCCTTTCATTCCCTGGATAGTTTGTCCAACTGACCTCTTTGGTGAGCCATATACACATCACATATCGTACATTCTTAATACCATATCTTCAAATATTCTACTCTATATGATACCAAACTTACTACATGGTCCCCATGTTTCACCTAGTGGGAAGGGATGATCCTAGACCTTCTCTATTAGTTCATTCCCTTATTACTTTCTTACCTTGATTCTTTAGCAAGAACCATCCTTCTAAGAAGCATTAAGGCCATTTTTAGACAAGTAAAGCCACCTACCTGAAAGTATCAGATCTAAATTCTGATGGTTGGTTTATCTGTTATGATCTCCTCAATATTGTTGGCCAGATAAATTGATCTTGTGGACAAGACAAATCTCCCTAGTATCAGAAGATAGTCTAGCAACAAACAAACAAACAAATCTATCTTTCTCTAGACATATGTGGTTTATAAATAAATACTGTAAAGGTTTTAAGACCCTACCTTAGATCCAATGCTTGTTTGTAGTAGTCATCCTTCAATCGTTTGAAAGAGCACCTGCATACCAAATATCATAAATCATGTCTATTATGGTGATTAAGGAATCCATAAAATAAACCATGAATCAACAACTTATTGAGAAAAACAAACTTATTTGTATTAACTTTGAAGTAGAAGAACCTTACAACCTTTTCAGCCTTGATGTTGAACAAGCTCTTCCTGGGGTCTAAAACAGGAATTTCCTTTACTTTGACAAGCCTTGCACTCTTCCAAATGAGATCATAGAGGTATGTAATCTCTCCTCATAAAAATTCAACTAAGAAGACTAAGTTCCAACAACATTTCACGTCAAAAATATTCAACTTCTAACCTCCTTAGTAACCAGCCCAATGCTTCTTTTTATAGTGTAGAGGAGGAGGTTACAGGTCCACCTATGAAGGGATAGAATCATCCTTCAAAGGGATAAGCTCCTCACATCAAGGGGTTAGCTCCTTAAGGTATGGGATGCATGAACCTTAAGAGAGTGAACTTGCCACCTCAAGATTCCTTCCAGAAGCTTCTAGAAATGATCGAAAGTGAGTTTTTCAGAATATACTCACGCCTTTTTAACTTTTACAGGGGTCCGCACCTTTAACATAGAGACAAAGCAGTCAAGTGTGCAGGAGACATGACCATTAGGTGTGGGACCGCAGGTAATACAAAGAGAAAGTGTGGAACTAGAGTTTTAAAGACTTTGAGGGCTTTTCTCTTATTTACAAGGCTTGATATGAGGAACTGATGCTTCAGACTTGTAGAGGGGGGAAGTATGAGTGGTAATGAACTCACACAGATAGCAGAATGTTAAGGTGACAATTTTTAGTGCAACAAATATTTAGGGCCTTCTCCTCCTCTCCAAATTCTCTAATAGCCCAAAGTGAAAATGAATTGGATTTGGGGGAAAAATCCATTTTACAGGAGAAACCCTAGTTTACTATTGCCCATTGTGACCAAACCATAACTCAGTTTGATGAACTATCAGCACCATTGGAAATATCTCATCGAATTCTATAATGGCTCTATCTTTCTTTTAGTTAATTTGATACTTCAACCATAAGCCGATTTTTCCACAAGGTATCACTTTTCCACCTATTAAAATCAAATTTCTTCATTTGAGCATCCTATTCTAGGGTACAATTTTACCTTTTCACTGGTTGACTCAAGTGCCAATTTTTTTCATGAGTAACCATTTTTTACTCATGTTTTTACAATCCCCTTTGGGCCTCCCCCATGTCAAAACATCATCGAGTCACCCTTGTTTGGGGCATCAGAGATGAGTCACCCTTACATCTATGGAGTATGTTTCGAATCCCCTTAAGGCCAATTACCATGTCCCAAAAATATGTGTCTCAAATTCATCCCATTGTACTCATATTTTTCCTCCATCTATACTACTCCATCTTTTAAAATCCTCCATCTGAGTAATTAGCCATCCCCTATGGAATCGAGTTAGTTGCTTCTAGGTCAACCATGCATATCATGCTTTGAAAAGGGAAGTTGTTGGTCCACCTCTCATGTTTTATCCTTCCATCATCATCCCTAGTGTCAGTCCATCATTCACATGACTATGACCCTCATGCTTTTTTTGAGGAATCCTCATTGCCTCGACTCTGGAAGGCTCTCTTCTATCAACTTCAACACATTTATTCTAGGAGAGTGATCTAGAGGGCAGTGCACATTGGTTCTAAATTTCATCATTGTTTTGTGCCTTGGATCAAGCAAACAGAATCATCATTTCTCTTTGACTTGGTTGTTTCTTGCATGCTCAACTCCAACTGATTATTGCATGATCGATAATCATACACTTGATCGTCTTGTGTTCCAGCAAATTGTACCAATATTTCCCATGTGTGTGTGAGTTGTTCCAAACCTCATGAGGGGGTGGCCCTTTAGGTAGCCTCCCACATGCCCAGATGTTAGCATATCATGATCCAACCTCAAATGCATCTCCACAAGTTTGATGGGTTCGGTTCCCGCCGCTTGCAGCGCCCACAACATGCATGTCTCATTCAGATATTCAAATCCATTTCCTATGTAGTAGGGCTACTTTGGTTGTGATTCCCCCTCACCATGTTAGCTTGAGGGGAATTATGTCTCATGTACTCAGATCAGCAGACGTTATTTTATTCAATCATGGCATCTATTTTCTAGGCACATTATTTACATGAGACTCATTGTATTATCATATCACATTCTGGCCCATTGATGCCATCTTAACATGTACTTTGTATCTCAGTCCTACATTCTTGGTAACACAATTATTATTTGTACTCAATTAACTTGGTGGGTATGGGTATTCCTCCCCCGCCTCATTTGAGATCCTGCAGTCTAAAATAAAAGGAGATTGATATCAGCTTAGTAGGTTTCTCCCACTCCACTCCTCCATCCTTGCTTTCATTGCTTCAGTTGTCTCTCTTTCTCTCTCTCTCTTTGACTCCCCTTTCATGTCTCATGGAAGTGTAACCTACAACCTATTTCGCTCATACACTTTTATTCTCAAACTCGTACATTGGGGGGAAATTTGTTATCACTTAAAAAATGATCACCTAGTGATTTCTAGCTAGGTGGATCGAAACACTCCATGTAGGATTAATTTTACCATAGTAAAATCACTTTCACCATAACAAATAATTTAGTAAACTATTTTTATTAAAATCAAAAGACCCTGAGATAGTTAATAAATCATTATTATTTAAGTTTCTCTAGAAATAATTATTATATAATTATTTGATAGCTAATTTCTTAACACATTAACAATTAGACTAAATCAATTGGAATAATTAAATCAATCACTATTTATTTATCATACCTTATTCTTATTTTTTGAATAATTGTTTAATCATATTTAATATATTTATTTAAATTCACACTTTTCTTAATCCTTACAAAGTGATTAATAGATAATTTTATTTGTTAATTACTTTAACCATTTTCTAAATAAAAATATGTGACCATTTTGAATATATTTTCCCTCTCCAAAAAATATAATAAAGTATTCCTAACAGTTAGATCTTGATTTGATCAATAGTATTTTAGTAAATTCCAATTTATAATTTAGCCCAATGTTTTGTTATAAATAAGACAGTTTTCCATTCATTATTTTCCATGATCACTATCATCGTCACCATTATCATCTCATGCCATATGAGCTCCCACTTGAGTTTTATCTTGTTTTGGGTTTTTACATATTGAGAGAGAGAAACAGATTGTTGAAGCACACAAACATCAAAGGACCCATCCCATGGAGGGGGATTTACATCTCCATATTGTAAATCCTCTTCATTAGGTGTTATTAATAAAAATATTATTCATTTAAATTCTTCTTCTATTAGGTTATTGCATCAGTTATTTCTTGTTTTTCTATGTTTTAGATTGCATATGATCATTTTGTTCTAGGATTTTCTTCTTTTTTCATTGCATATCTGAAGCATAAACAACCATATCTTGTTGTTAGAGTCACTTGTCACCAGTGTCTTAAGTGAAGTATTTTGGTACACCTTTATGAAATCTTTACACTAACAGTAGGTTGGTTCATGATGATACCTCCTTTCCTCTAGTTAACTTATTTTATTCTTTAAAGGTTAAACTATGATTATTGCTAATCTCTTAGAGATTAATTAATAGATGGGGTCGCATATTGGCTGCTTAAGAGAAAGGGAAGGCATAAAACGTTATGGGTAGCTAATATTTTCTTGGCTGGCCTTTCTTCCCAATAGATGATTACCTTAATGAAATTGTTGTTAAGAATGTTTTAGTTTCATAGAAATGGGGTTAAAAATAGTTCATGAAATAACGATAGAAGGATACAAACACAATGAGTCATAACCAGAGACTTTAGTAGTTAGGAAAGTTGAAAGTCAACATAATAACATCATCTTTATGAAAATTTTCCATGAAGATAAGACTTCATCTAAAGGTAATAGAGTATAATGGATTACCCAATAATGATTCCAAGAACGAGAAGTATACATCTATAAATTCAAGCAAAACAAAGGAAAGCATAAAGAAAAGGTCAAAAAACAATCAAAATGCTAATCAAATGATAAAAGAATCATGAAAGATGTTAATTTGATCAAAAGCACACTAGATTTAAAAATGAATGTTTACATATTTACAAAAGGTCATTAAGACTTCAAAAAAAACATTTTTTAAGGATAAGTCCATTTACAATCAGATTCTCTTTCATCCCTTCAATATTTTGCAAAAAAAAGGTAGATGGACCTATTTTCTCATCAATTTGAAATGGGCATAACCAGAGTTTCTGAAATTTAGTATGTTTTCCTTTTTCTTCGTGCGATTTATCCCATTTCAAAACTAGATCACCAACCTAGAAATATTTGTTGCCTAATGAATTATTTTCAACCCAATTTTTAATAATTTTTTAATGTTTGGCATAAGTTTGATTAGCCTTTTCTCTTTCTTCCTCAAGTTTCAAAATCTATGATAATATTTTTTTCAATGCAAAGCATGGTTGCTCCTCAAAGGACTGAATCAAATATAAAGAAGGAAAAGTAACATTAGGTGGGACAACAACTCCCTTTCCATATACTAAGAAATATGGAGAAATACCTAAGGATGCTTTGAATGCTATTCTATCAACCCATAAGGTGTATATTAAATATTTATGCCAATTATTCTATTATTGTCTATGGCTCTTTTGATAATTCTCAAGATATTTTGGTTTGTGGATTTTTTCAATCCATTACCCTGAGGGTAGTAATTAGTATAGTATTTTATTTTAAAACTTATTTTTAAAGCAAATTTAGTTAGGACATATCCATAAAAATAAGAGGCATTGTCAAACATCAAGGAGCTTGGGCGAGAAAATCTAGTAATAATGTGTTGATCAATAAAATTGATAACTTGTTCTAAATTGACCACCTTCAGGGGAATGGCCTCCACCCATTTAGTAAAATATTATGTTGTCGTAAGAATATATCTATGCTTCCTAGAGGAATGAGGAATGATCTCACCAATTATGTCCACTCCCCATTGTTCAAATGTTTGTTCAATGTTGATCGGTGGAATGACAAGGATAGTTTTCTATCCCTTCCTGAAGTTGTTTGAAAAATATAGCATTTTCTAACATACGCATGAGCATATTTAAAAAAAAAAATCCAATAATAGCCTATGTGAAGGTTTTGTGTGTTGTATTGTATCCTTCATAATTTCCTCCAACATGTACATCATGCATTTTCTACAAAAAAATTTCAGCTTCCACTTTTTCTAAATATCTAAGCAATACAAAATCATAATTCTTCCTGAAAGGCATACCATTTATAAGTTGGTATTGATTAGATTTTAATCTCAAGAATCCTTTTTTTTAGTTTCTAAATCGGAAGGGGCATGGCCATGAGTCAAAAAATAAATTAAATCTACATATTTTGAATTAGAGGTTGTGACACATACCTATTGTACATTTTCTTGTTCATCTAAGACATTTTTTGATAAAGAGCCATTAAAACTAGTAACCACTTTACATGAACCTTGTCCCTACACAATCTTAGAAGGCTTTATTTCCAATTCATACTCTTGGAGAGTAATGACTTGATGTGCTCTTTTCTCACTAAGGTCTCTTTGTATTAGTAAATTCATCACTATTGAATATGGTGCAAATACCCTTGTGTGAGATTCTAATAGAAAGGGCCTAAAATGTTTGACTTACTTGAAAATTGCATAAGCCTTCTTCTCGACTTTAGAATGCTTCATCTCCTCTCCTTGCAATCATGAACCATTAAAAGCTATTGATTCTTCTACTCCTTCACTAATTCTTTTGTGTTAACACTGTTACATAATACTTGTCAAAAGAAAAAGTATATAAAATGAATTCTTTAGTATAATCAAGAGAAGACAAGGATCGAGGTTGTATGATTTCTTGTTTTATTAAATCAAACAATTTTTTCTTAATTGGGCCTCATTTGTAAGTTTCATTATTTTTTATCATATTTTTTAAAGGTAAAACTATTTGTGAGAAATATGAAATAAAGCACTTTACAAAATTAATTTGACTAAGAAAATATTGCATGGATTTTCTATTAAGAGGAAGCGTCACTTTAGAAATAGCCTTTGCTCCATTGGGATCAATCATATTCTTCCTTTGAGATAGTATATCCTAATAGTTTTCTTTCAGTTAAAGAAAAGAAATATTTCTTCAAATTTAAAGATATGTAATTCTTTCTACATCATTCAAAGATCTGTTTTAAGTCATGTAGATGATTACCTCATTTCTTAAATTAGATAGTGATAATGTGAAGTTAAATTACTATTTATCATTTTTGAGACCTTTGAATGCAATTTACATGGCTCTCTGGCACGTCATGTTGGGACGAGGAAAAGTTATATTTTCTCCTCGTAGATAGCCTAATTAAGCATTTTCTTTCACATGTTTATCTTTGTTTTATGGATAAAAATAGAGGAAACAACAATATAAGATGGGTAAAATTGATTAGTAACAAATTAGATAAATCTAGGCATAGAAAAATGTCTTTCACTATCTTTATATGCAGGAACGTGGATTGGACGATAGTTGTTCAATTGGCAGAACAATAGCATCCAGTAAAGGAAAAGAGACAGCGCCCTGAGCATGGAAAAAAGCAGAAGACCAAGAGGACTGATGCTATTTTATGATGAAATCAGAATGATTATTGTGAAATCCTCAAGATCGCCTAATCCTGAGGATTTTCTTTGATCTATTTACTTTTCCAAATGTTATATAAAGTTGTAAGGCGAGCTGAATAGCTAGTTTAGGAATTCGGAGATTGTAAACATTCTTTTTGGACATATAATACTTTCATCTCAATGATGTTGTAACTTTGTTATTGATTTTAATGAAGAAGACTATGTTTAATTCATAATCCTATTATGAGTATCTAACAGTAGGGACTTCTGGAGACTTTGGGCCCAGTCAAAAGAATATCTAAAGCTCCAATTGTGTTATAATTATTTATGTTTATTCTTAATTATTTATTATTGTTAGTTTGCAAAGTTAGTATCATTATGATTACTGTGAGGATTGATGATTCTGATTTGCATTGTTGTTCAATCAAGATTCTAGATTTAGTTGTGTGATTATATATGCATGATGCTCTTTATTGAATTGGTTATGTTCATTCCATATTGTTGTTTATTCTAAGGTAAAGCTATCATAGATTTCAAATCTAGAGTGATTTCTTTCCATGAGGTGTTTATATGGTTATTTGATGTTCAATTATCATAGCTTTCCTTCATGTCAAATGAGTTAGTTTGAATACAAGTTAGATTGTCAAGTGTGATTCTTTCTATTTTCATTCTGATTTAGTTGATTACATAATCAATTAAGTAGCTTTGAAAGTCTTTTATAAATTCCTTTCAGAAGTGTTTGGATTGAATTTAGAGAAATAGACATTAGCAATTGCAATGATTCCAACACAAATTGACCTCTAAACTCACTACATATATACTTCTAACACTCTTGAAATAAAAATACATGCCTTAGGTTGATAATGAATGTAGGTATTAAGATTTCTTGTAATAAGACATCTTAGTGCACAAATATTTTGGTGCCATTGCTGAGGAGAGTGTTTCAAAGTGATTTCCTTTTATCTTGTTGTAAAAGAATTTGGTTTTAAAAGCGAGAGGTAAGAACCTGAGTGAATATCAAGTAAAGTGCTTATTCATTAGCCGTCTTTTCAACAAAAGCATAGAGGTTAAATAGAAATATTTTTTTTGTGAATAACTAGGAATAAAAAGATAGAAAAATATCAAAACCCTCCACCTAAATCCACAAAACCTAAGATATCGGTGAGCCTTGGGAGAAAAACTTTTATAGATGAAATCGTAAGAAATGCAGAGTCGCAGGCATCAGTAGGATTCTGGACTGTCTCTAGAAAAATCCCCACTGTAATCCCTCAGGCAGCAGGCTCACCATCTATAGCCTATGCTAAGATTTATAGACAAATTGGAGGATTTGAACAAAGTTTTCATGTTACAAAAAATTTACATTCTAATCCTCTACAAGAGGGAAAATTGTGCAACTTAAAAAAAGGAGAGCGAGAAACCTTTGGAACTGCTAAGGTAGGACCTCAACTGTCTGAACAAGGATCTCCTGTGATCCAAAATCTAGGCAGTACTACGAAACCAACTTAGATTGTGAATCCTTCGCTTACTCAAATAGCACCCCGTGAAATCCCTAAACGATATTGGCACATTTTTGACCAAATGAAAAGTCTACCACCTCAAGGTCAAAACTTGACATTGCAATATCCCATAGTTGACCAAGTGGCCAATGCCCCGATGAAAGCTATTCCCTTACAAAGCATCCCAACTTTTCATGGGATAGTCACAGAGGATCCAGATGCCTTCCTATTTGAGTTTGATGTGCTTAGTACAGGATATGACTACACCACTGACCCTCAAAAACTAAAATTATTCCCTTCTACTCTAAAAGGAGTAGCTTTGAGGTGGTTCATGGCTCTAGGAGACATACTATTAACTCTTGGGATGACATGAAAACTTCTTTTCTCACAAGATACCAGGAACTTTACAAGACTACGGAATTAAAAGATGAAGTCTTTAAGATGGTTGCAAAGGATAATGAACTCTAGAAGAATATGTCGAATGGTTTCACTATAATTTGCAGAGATCCCCTCACACTAGTTTACCAAAAGAAGTCTTTAGAGCTATCTTAATTAAGGGAATGAAATAAGAATGGATAGAAACTCTAATTTTGATGGGGAAAGGATATATTTCTCAAGAAGATTATGATGAAATCATTTGCTTGTTATCAGGTGTTCGTGAGGTAGCAGACTCACAGGGTGAGGAAGTTGATATCTTATGATCAGAGGAAGGAAACCAACAGTGGAGGCGTAACAAGAATGGAAATCAGTAACCTCTTAGAAGACTTCAAAATGGACATCCTAGGAACCCTTACAATGCATCTGGATGTCTTGCGAGCTGAATAGAAACAAGCCTTAGCATAACAGAATTTGGTCATTGTCTACCCACATTCTTGGAAGAAGCACATCCAATGGGAGTGTTCATTGGACATGGTCCAGGCATGTGCCATCTACACCAACGATCACACCACTAAAAAATGTCCATCACTTTCAGGGCTAAAAGAATTTTTCAAAGAAGAAAAAGAAGAGACAGAGCCAGTATACGTAATGAACCACCATCAATAGTGGTAGGCCAAAACTACAAGTATGTCACAATATGCATCCAATTCTTTCCTTCTTCACAATTTAATCAGCAACATAACCCCAGGGCAACATGGCAATGCCAGTCACCTTACCCGAATTGGAAATCCTAGCCATTCCCTATGACACCTTGGCCAACTCAGTCCTTTCTGGGTAATGGCTGGCCAAATTCTCCTTTTTATCTTGTTTGGCAAGGTAATCCATATCCATCCCAATGGCATGCTTCTACTTATCAAAATCAAAACTGGTCTCTGAATTGGCAGCAATTTTTGGGGATCTCCAATACACCTATGGGGACAGGTCCTCAATCTCAACCTACATTATCAGCCCCATATCCATTATAGCAAAATCCTCAGCCTCTTCTGCGTCCTCAATTGCTAGCGCAAATGAATCTGAATCCCAATAACAGACCAGTTCAGTTGGTGCAAATTTTCGAAGGCTCAGACTATGAGATTGAACAAAAAGAATGTAATGAAATTAGATTGAGTTCAAGACGAATCATCACCCCTAAGGAAAATAGAGACCAACCATCAATTGAGTTGGAAACCCCACATGTACATATACCATCAACTGTAAATGATACAGAAATAAAACAAGGAGAAGATACATATCAGCATAAAGATCCTGAGAAACTCATAGTCACTTCTCCCTCGTTCCCCAAAAGGCTAACAATACCTAAGCGTATTTTTTATCCATATTTTGATCTTGTAGGGGAAGTAAAAAATCTTTGTATTAAAATTCCTCACCTCTAGTCCATCCAAGATATTCCTATTTATGCTAAAATGATTAAAGAGCTATGTGTAAAGAAGTCTGCGAGGAAAGCAAAAACTTCATCCACCATTCATGTTGTAGGGAACTTATCTAATTTACTCTTGGGAGGGGAAACTCAGGTAAAATATGAAGATCCTGGGAATCCCATTATTACAGTTCAAATATATGACCTCTCCTTTCCAAACACACTAGTTGATATGTGTGCAACCATTAACATCTTAAAAGTAGAAACCTATCAAACACTCTATATTACAAGGCTGGAATCAACCACCACCCTGCTAGAACTTGCTGATTGTTTGGTGGTAAGGCCGGAGGGAACTTTACAGGATATTATGGTTTCTATTGATTCATGGGAGTATCTGGTAGATTTTCTTGTTATAAACCCAAAGAGTCGATTGGATGGACACCCTTTGATTTTGGGCCGACCTTGGTTGGAAACAATCAATGCTTACATAGGTTGACAGGAGGGCAGCATGACTATTGCAAGAGGGATGCTGTAAAAAATATTGTTTTATATACTCCTATCAAACCAAGTCTTCCCATTGTAAAAATATGTAAACAACCACCCACTTACCTAGAAGAAATCATTCGTTCACCACTCACAGTAGCAGAGGCACCTAAATTCAAGGATCGGATTGAAGATGATGTTATCAACAACTTTATCAATCAACCAACTAATGTGAACAATGTCAAATGTCAAATTTTAAAAGAAATTCTTGATAATGAAGCCTTGGAAGACACTTTGAATGATACTGATGATCAGCATAGATAGACAACTATTGTTCATAATAGCAAGCATGTTGAAATCGAATTAAGCAAGGTTTTAAACATTAATGATAGCCTGGACAACGAAAACCAACAAAAGTTCATTCAGGTCCTGCAAAAATATAAAGGGGCTTTTCCTTGGGACTATCCTGACATGAAGGGCATATACCACAGTTATGTACATTTCATATCTACACTAAAAAGGATGCTCGTCCTATTCGTCATCCTCATCAGAGATTGAATCCACATCTCAAGGATATTGTAAAAGAAGAGCTACAGAAGCTGATGGACGTGAATTTCGTTTATCCCATTTCGGATAGCAAATGGGTCTCTCCATTGGTAGTTTTCCCTAATAAAAATGGGAAGTGGCATATCTGTGTGAATTATTGGGAATTGTACAAGGAAACACAGAAAGATCACTTGCCTCTTCCATTTATTGATCAAGTCCTTGATACTTTGGAAGGAAAGAAATTCTTTTCCTTTCTAGATGGCTTCAACGGCTGCAATCAAATTCAAATCGCCCCTGAAGACCAAGATAAATAAAATTCACCTATCCGTGGGGTACATTTGCTTACAGAGTGTTACCATTTGGATTATGCAATGCCCCATATACATTTTAGAGGGCCATACTTAGCATTTTTGTTGACCTGATAAATGAATGGCTTGAAGTTTACATGGATGAATTTACCTCATATGGGGATGAATTTGATCAAGCGCTACAAACATTAGAGAAGGTTTTGGAACAATGCATCGCTACCAGGTTGCTTTTAAGAAATGTCAAGTTTCACATGATGATGACCGAAGGCATAATCCTGGGACATTACATTTCTGTAGCAGGGATACAAGTAGATCTAGTAAAGATACAAGTAATTCTTTTGCCACCTACACCTTGTACTCAGACCAAGGTATGTAGCTTCCTTGAATATGTAGGCTATTATTGCAGGTTTATCAAAAAAAATTCACAAATTGTTGCATCTTTATATTCTTTAACTGGAAATGTTGACTTTAAATGGTTTGACAAATGTGAGACAACTTTTACAAATTTAAAGAAACTAATTTCGACGACACCAGTATTATGTGGAAATAACTAGGAACTTACCTTTCACAACTCCATAGATGCATCAGATGCAGAAATAAGCACTTTCCTTAGCCAAGAGGAGGACAGAAAACCTTATGCTATATATTATATCAGAAAAAAATCTTATTGTTCCTAAACTTAATTATACAGTAACAAAAAGATAATTCTTAGCTATCATTTATGACATAAACAAATTTAGAAATTATATAACTGGCTATCAAGTTTTTTTGTATACTGATCATTTTACCATTAGTTACTTAGCCAATAAACCTATTACAAATGGTCAAGTGACTCATTGGTTATTGCTTTTGTAGGAGTTTGATATCACCATCAAAGATCGTCCGAGGAAGGAAAACCTAGTCGTTGATTTTCTGTCTCGAGTTCCAAAGATAAATTATCCATTGGCAGTGGATAAACAATTTCCATATGAACATTTGTTTTCCATAGTAGTCGAAATGCCATTGTATGTAGATGTAGCAAACTATCTGGCAGTAGGAAAGTTTCCCAGGCACTTGACAACAAGGGAAAGGAAACAGGTTGTCTAGCACAGCACCCAGTTTCCTTGCATTGGAGGATACCTTTTTCACTCAGGGTCTGGTATGAGTATATGTAGATGCATTCGTTAGGATGAGATTTATGACATCCTGAAGGCTTGCCATGATAATCCCTGTGGAGGAAAATTCACAGATTGTAGGACAGGGCATAAGGTACTACAAATGGGATATTATTGGTCCATTATTTTTAAAGATGCTAAGAAATATACCCAGGCTTGTGATAGCTGCCAAAGGATGGGTCAAACTAGTCAATCTCATGAAATTCCACTGCAACCCCAATTGGTGATAAAACCCTTTGAATGATGGGCATTGGATTTCATCCATCATCAAACCAAAAGGCCTACGTATTGGTTGCCACAGATTATGTAACAAAGTGGGTAGAAACAATAGATTTTCCAAGAGCTACAAAAGCAGTTGTAATTAATTTCCTTTTGGGCTATTTGTGTGGTATGGTTTACCTCGGGAAGTGATAACGGATGGAGGAGGGCAATTTGTAGGATATTAAATTATAGCCACTCTAAGGAACCACCACATTACACATAGAGTCACTTCCTCATATCACCCACAAGAGAACAAGCAGGTTGAAAGCACCAATAAGGTCATCGAAACAATTTTGACCAAGACAGTCTCAACACATCAGCAGGACTAGGCTGCTAGACTGCTAGAGGCCTTATGGGCCTATCATAGAACTTGGTGAAATATTACTAGATATTCTCTGTACCAACTTGTATTTGGAAAATAACCTATATTTCCTATTGAATTTGAAATAAAGACTCTAAGAACAACTCAGTAGTGGCATTGGATCTAATAGAAGCTCAATCCAAGCGACTTCAACAAATAAATGAATTAGACAAGGCTTGACAACTTGCTCTACAATGCACCATAATTTTTCAGCAGCAAATAGTGAAGTGGTACAATAGCCTTATTAAAAAGAAGATGTTTCAAAAAGGATATTAGGAACTTCTCTATAACTCTAGATTCCAAGAATTTCCGGGCAAGTTACAGACCAGGTGGCTTGGCCCTTATGAAATTCAAGAAGTACATAACAATGGTACTCTCACTTTGACTATCATTGACAAGTCTAGCCATTCTTTCAAGGTGAATGGGCATTGGGTGCGTCTTTATCACAAACCACTCACTAAGGAGTATTTTTGTCAACAGGTATGTGATGACCCCACCATGCCAATTTTAGATGCAGGGAGTAATGACCCAATAGCTTTACTCTCGTGAAATTTCATCTTTCTTTAGTAGTAAATAATGTATATATTCCTTTATGGTTTATTTCCATCTAGTTAGGCATCACCATGTAAATACGAAGATTTCTCTTGTTTTTGGGTGTGTTTCGTAAGTGTTGTTTAATCAATAGAACAAGTGTTGTTCAATAAATTCAACAACACTTATTTTCATGTGTGTATTTTTGTTCAATCAATTGAATGATTGTTGTTCAATCAATTGAACAACACTTATTTTCATGTGTGTATTGTTGTTCAATCGATTGAATAATTGTTTTTCAATAACTTGAACATCACTCATTTTCGTGTGTGTATTATGTTGTTCAATCATTTGAATGATTGTTGTTCAATCAATTGAGCAATACTTTTTGTGTTATCTTGTTCAATCGATTGAATGATTGTTGTTCAATCAATTGAACAACACTTTTTGTGTTTTGTTGTTCAATCAATTGAACAACACTTTTTGTGTTTTGTTGTTCAATCAATTGAACAACACTTTTTGTGCATTGATTTTCAATCATTTTAACGATTGTTGTTCAATCAATTGAACAACACTTACTTTTGCATGTTTTGTCATTCAATCAATCGATTGAAAAAAATTTGTTCAATCGAAATCAATTGAACAACACTTTTGTTTGTTTTATGTTCAATCGATTGAATGATTGTTGTTCAATACACTTTCTATGTTTTTTTGTTCAATCGATTGAACGATTGTTGTTCAATCAACTGAACATCACTATTTGTGTGTTTTGTTGTTCAATCGTTTGAACAATTGTTATACAATCAATTGAACAACACTTTTTGCATGTTTTGTTGTTCAATCAATTAAACAATTGTTGTTCAATCAATTGAACAATACTTATTTGTTTGTGTGTGTTTTTCTATTCAATCGATTGAATGATTGTTGTTCAATCAATTGAACAACACTTATTTGCTTGTGTGTATTTTGTTGTTCAATCGTTTGAATGATTGTTGTTCAATCAATTGAACAACACTTTTTGTGTGTTTTGTTTGTTCAATCTGTTATCACTCAGGTTGTCCCTAGGCTCCTATTAGGGATACGGCCGAGGTAACCACAAACCAATCTTCTGATTGCAGGTTCTAGCCCACCTGCAATCGGAGAGGGCTCTCTCCTTTAGATTCAACCTCAGGTGATCTGGATTCAACCTTAGTTGATGATTTTAGGCTAGCTTTCTGACTTCAAGGGAATGTTGACTGTGATTGGGAGGAAGGTAGGATTCTCGAGTAAAGAGGCACAGTAAGGTGTTATATGCTTTTAACCATTGGGCATGGAGTCATAGATTGAGGCATGCAAGCATTTTCTTCGTCACAAGGGGATACGGAGCGGGATAGCCACGCAGGATACAACATTCAAGCTGCTGAAAGTACGGAATGAGCATCAGGGATGAAAGGAAAAACAGAATCATTTCATCATGCTAACAGAGGGGAGAAATGGATGAGTGGGATCCCGGAGCAGTTAAGAATTCCAAATACATGCACCCATATACGAACGAAACAGAGTAAACTAGAGCAGTTAAGAATTCTAGCTCATGACCGTTTCAGAAGAAAACATCGAAAAGTGCAGAAATTGAACTTAAGGTGTACTTAAACAAATCTTAAGCTATTCTTTTTTCCTGCAACTTAGAATGGCTGAAAGATGATAAAAAACGTAAAATAAATAGGGAGGAAGAACACTTATTGGATCATGCAGAGACACAGGAATTCCGTGATCATTCCTTGGCCAAGATAAAACAGCAAGTTGTTTCGCAATCCATGCTTTCAACAATCTTTGATTATGAAAAGTATGACAGTTACAGTGCGAGTCTTTACTCAGAGAAAATTGCTGGAAAGAAACTGACCAACAACTACTACTACCAACCAACCAACCCTTTGCAATATCGCTTTGGGTGGTATTTATAAACAAAATATCAGGGAGACGTCATTACAAATGACCGTGACAGGTCTGCTTAGAACTCTTCAAAAGAATCTAAATGCTGTTGGAAATAAATGCAGGTAAATATTTTTGACTGCGCTGGGGGCAGCTGAATCGGAACAGGTGACGAGGTGGCCCTTGGGGACCAGATGCGTTGCTGCTGAAGTGGATGTGCTTTGGGGCTACAGTTCAGCTTTGGTGTGAATTGAATATGCAATTATTATGATTTGAGAGCTTTAAGTGATTTTGCTCTCTTCCTATGAATCTGCTGAAAGGTATTCAATTTCTCTTGCTTTGGGCCACTACTCAAGATATTCTCTGATACACTTTGTCACTACATTGATGATTTCCATCGTCGACTGATACTCTTTGACACGCTTGAAGCCTGCTGATTTGATCTGATACACTTTGAACTCTGTGAATGATCTGCTGTTGTCTTTAAACCAGATCCTTTGGCACGTTTAGGCGATTTCGGGATTTCTCGGCGCGTAGTGGGCTCGGAAATCAAAAGATTCCCTGAAGATTCCTCGAAATGGCCTATTTCCCGTAGCGATGCGCGATCGAAAACTGCCTCTGTTTTTTGATCTGGAGCTCCGAAGTGCGACTTTTCTTCTTGCGCGAAGCTTTTTCGGCTTTTCTGGCTGCTGACGTAAGCACTGCATCGGCTGTACGGGGGATGACATCATCAGTGGGTCCCTGGTATAGCGCGATGTGGTGGGGTACTGGTGGACTGTGGTGGAGAGATTCCACTGCGATATAGCGATATCAAGTCGGCGGGGAAAGAAGGGGATCATTGGGTTGGGCGTGTGGTGCTTGCGATTGCTGATATGCAATATCGCGATATCGCATCGGGGGAGACGGAGGGGTGAACAAATTGGACACTCAGCGCTTGCGATCACCGATCGCCGATTTCGCAATGTTGCATCGGTGGGGAATGGGTGGGCAAGGATTTGCATGAACGTGTAAAGGCGAGGTTGCGATGCGAAAACGGCTTTGAGGGGGGAAAAAGGTAAGTAAGTGGGTGTGAAGGGCCTTTGAAGTTTCAGAAGGGGTTTGATTACTTCGGGGGAGTTTTATACTTAGGAAGAAGTCCATATTATGTGGAAGGTGGTTTCGGAGGTTGGGTTCTTGCTTAGTTTTTGATGAACTAAACAATTCCCAGGACTTGCTATGGTTATTTTTCAACCAGGGGGAGGGAATATTACATAGGGGAATTTACTTAATATTAATATGGGGACGGGAAACATAGGGAGTTATATAATAATGTTAGGGGTTAATGTGGAGGTGGTAAGAAAGTGCTAAGTTCAGGGGAACTTAGGCTGTCGCAGGGGGAAAGGACCATATTTCGGGAGAAGATATGGAACAACTTTGAGCAAAGCAGATCTTTACTCAACCAGAGTGATGAAGATGGTGAACTAAAGAGGTGTCAAGCAGATCTTGACCTCTTTTTGGGGATGTTAGTTAATGATTGGGGGAAAGCAGCGAAGGGGAGTTAGTTATACCTAATTTGAGCCTTTTGCTTACAAACCTTTGCTGATTATGTTCTGCATGATATGATACCTGCAAACTTGGAACTTGTCAGCAATTCAACAGCCTCAGAACTACCTACCCAGCCTACTTC
>APFE030832422.1:5917-19836 GCA_000404065.3 Pinus taeda
TCATCATTGAATTTTTATATTTATAAATAATATAATTTCTAAACTATATTATCATCTAAAAAATTATTATAATGATCATAACTATTTAAGTGAATGATAAAGATTTATTTTTTAAGAAATAGTTTATAATATTCTTAATATTATTTACAAATTAAAAATTGAAATTTATTTCAAAATAATTATCACCTTTCAATTATTTTAATTAAATTCATTAATTTTAAAAAAATGTTATATGAATAAGTGTCATATGAAATGGGTTATGATTTTGTGGGCATGTGGTATTGATGACCCATGTTATCATAACAAAGCCTACTTACAAGTGAGAGTGAATCTCTATAGTTAAAAATCTATTTTGATTAAATTGATTAATTAAAATAAATGTTATATGAATAAGTGCCATATGAAATGGGTTAAGCCAACCCATGTTATCACAACAAAGCCTACTTAGAAGTGAGAGTGAATCTCTATAGTTAAAAATCTTGTTATATATTTTGTTTATTTAACCTAATTGATATAGTTATGCTAGCCTTAAAGAAGAAAATAAAAATTTCTCAAACTCTCCATAACTTAGGAACACAACGATAATAACACTCCTTAAATTAGAATACTTGTGAGTTAATTGTATATCAAATCTTTTTTATATAATAATTTTAAGATATTATGTATTTATATAATATTTATTATATTAATATATAATAAATTTTCACATATATAATAAGTTATAAGTAATGAGAGTGTGTTTCTTTGTTATTAATTTTAATATCTAAAATTCCTTTAAAATAAAATTTATTTAATAGATAAAAATAAGATATATTAAAATGTTAATATGTTTTTAAAATAATTACCAATTTATAAATATTTTCAAATATATTATTTGTATTTATATACATTTAAAATTAATTTTGAATTTTGAATTGTTATTTTTATAAGGTAGGTATTCTAAATATAGATATCATATTTCTTTTAAAAGATGTCATGTATTAAAGTTGCACTTCATGTTATCTTACAAACTAATTGATAATAACAAAATGTTTAAAAGTTGTGTGTCATTATTTCATGAGTATATTTTTAAAGTAGATGTGAAACTTTCTTCACGATTATTACATTTTTATACTACTATTAGCACAATCATATTAATAAATTTGGTTGATATATACAGTAGGCATTAATTTTTTATTTTTAATAAAGATTTTATTTTTTATTTTCATGATAAATATTTTAATTAATTATTGCAAGGATCACAAAAATCAATATTTGCATGTAAAACGATTGTCAAGTAACACTATTTTGACATACCCCACTATCTTCTATTTGTAAGGGTTACTTGTGATCCAATCACTGAAATTGAACGATGTTAAAATAATGAAAACAAAATTTATTAGAGTGAGGAGGAGGATTCAAAATAAAAAAGAGATGAAAGAAAATGAGCATTTAACCATTTTAAAAAATTGGCACCCTAAAATTTGCATAAAAATGAAATCATAAAAGAAACACAAAAAATCATCTAAATTTCACTATTTCATCTAACTCATCTGACGAGAGAAAGAGATGTCAAATGTTGCATGTGTTTTTACATCAATATCTATCACATTCAAGCACTTTGATTTGCTTAAATTCATCACGTTTCTCAGAGTTATTCTAATTTATAGTTCATAATCTTCTAAACGAAAATTGAAATCAAACTCTCTCACTCATTTATTTAAAAATCAAAATTCTTCAAAGTTTTTAAAATTAAATATGTTATTCTTTGATTTTCTTTGATTTGAAACTAAAAACGGCGTCAAATAGTTTTCATATCATGCCTTGGACGGTGTATAAGACAAAAAATGTTCTCTTGAAATCAAATTTTGTCCACTCATTTATATAAAAATCAAAATTCCTCAGGGTTTTTAAAATTAAATATGTTATTCTTTGTTTTTTTTTTATTATTTGAAACTAAACACCTTCCACATACTTTTCATATCATCCTTTGGATAATATATTAGACCAAGAATAACCTTGAAAACAAGTCACATCCACCCATTTATTTAAAAATAAAAAATGTTGAAGCCCATCTCCAATATAGACCATATATGGACAATAAACATGCAATATTTGTTGATATTATATTTTTTAGTTAGCAATTATATAATGTCTCATTGCTATTATATTTTCCATTTAACTATTATCTAAGGTTTCATTTGCTTCTCTATTGCATCTAGTTAGTATTTGTTGTTTATGACACTAGATTATTAGTAATTTATTACATGATATTATTAGTTTTTTTTGGTTGGGTTAGTGTTGGTAGATAATTTTATGGGTTCTTGTTTTTATTATACATGAAATATTATTTACGAAATCTACTTTCTTGATATATTAAATATTTATAATGATTTCTTTTGTAGCTAATGAAAAATTTGAAATTTTATTTGAGTACATATTGAGAAATGAGATGTGCTGACACCTAATCTTTGGGATTAGGTAATCCATGTAAAATAATGCAAATATAAAATAAAGAGAATTGGAATATGAAGAGACACTAGGAGATGAAGCCCAAGAGTCTCTCCCTGCATGTACATATATATGATCAATCTTAATGCAAAATCACAATTGCTTTAAGCTACCTCCTAGCCTGACATGGTATCAGAGCATAGGTCCCAGTTTAGACTTGTAAATCCTGTATGCTGCCAGTTTCCCGCTCCCATTTATAGTTTGCTACGTGGAGATGTTGAATGCATGACAGTGCTAGAGGTCTGCTGCCTGGAGGTGCTGTGGTGCGGTGAGTGCAAAATCCCTCCCTTGTGTACTAAATTATTGTAAACCTGAGCTATGTTAAAGCTAGGTGTGATATCCTCCCTTGTGTGTTAAACTCTTGTAAACCTAAGCTGAGGAAAGCTAGGTTTGATACCCTCCTTTGTGGGTTAAATTATTTTAAACCTAAGATGAGGAAAGCTAGGTGATATGTAATATGAAAAGAAAATGTGTTATTAAATAAATTAATAAAATAAACCACTTGGAGGGTGGAGGACCAAGAGAGAGGAGATGCTTGCAAAATTCCATTTAGGAATGGGATAGAGATGAATCTTTCATGATAAAGCTTCTACATGTGACTCTAGATATGCTTCGATGGATTGGTGATCCATCGGATGGATGGGAGATAAAGATCCATTGGACATAAAAGCTTTGTGGGAGGTAAATACAAGCTTTTATGATGAAAAGCCTCGTGGGAGATAAATACGAGGTTTTTCAAAAAACTCCTAGGAAATTAAAAAAAGCCACAAAAATAGGACGTCGCTAATGGTAACTAAATCATTAAAGAGGGTATTAAATGCCTAGTGCATTGATCAATTGAGGACAATTGATCCTTGGCAAGATCTTTGGCTCGGGGGGAATCAATGGTGATTCATGGCTGGGTAGTGGTGCTCCTCTCTCCAGGTGAGGTTTTTGTTGGTGTCAAATGCGTGGAATGTTTGTATGATGACTCTCTCTCTCTCTCTCTCTCTCTCTCTCTCTCACACACACACACACATTGTTGTAGTTTCAGTTTGTTTATGAGAATAGTTTCATAAGTTTATGTTATTGTTCCAAATTTTCTATGGGATGATTGCCTAAGTCTCCTCACCATGATAATGTCGCGAGAATTACATAGGATTATGTATTAATAGACTTAGTGGTGTTTCTCTCTACTTTGATGAGATTCACTTAAATGGTATGGGTTCTATGTTAATCCTTACTTGTTATGAAGTTAAATCATTTAGCTCAGGTATGCTGATGATTGATTTCTTATCTCTCTTTCCTACTATTAAAATGGTTAACCCATGTAGCTCAGTTGTATATACGAGGTGTTATATGTATGGAAATAATTACTATCTTATGTATGTGACTTTTAATGTATATGAGAAATGCTGGAATCAGGGTAATTAGTTGTTGTTATTGGTGTCACAACGTTAGATTTCTCATGATCGACTTGGATGTGGCTTTCTAGTGTGAAGTTATTTGTAGAAGTACATTAAATGGATTGACAAATAATTAGATTACCTGTGCTAACGTATTAATATGACTATGAAAGTGATGGTAGTATTGTACATATGACCTCTTTTACATCTAAGAAGAGAGTTAGTAACCGAAGCATGGCAAGCCGTGATATATATACTAACATGGTCTACGCTAAGATTATGTATGAATATGTGAGATGACTATGGATTCTCTAACTGATCGTATTACATTCACTACAGAGATATGGTATGATCATAATGCTCTAAAGTGATATCTACTTACGCATACTCACCAATTGAGGAAATAATTTTTCTCATTTTATGACTAATGGGTTAAGTATCTATGTTGCAAGTCTAACTAGTATGCATGGGAATGAAATTATGGTGAATAAAGTAGTGTACACTACAATGATCATGAAATTAATTTCCACTAGTGTTGGTAGAGATTTACCCAGATATTTTGATAGGGTGCCTCTTATCACAAGTTTAATGGTCGGTCACATACATCAGATATGTTAATGAATGTAAGGTTCCATATAAGAGAACCAGTAAAACTATTAATGAGAAATTTGTACTATGGCGTGACAGTAATATGGCCGAGGTAAATTAGAAGACAAGATTTGCAAAGAGGGGTAAAGCTTTGACTGTGAATGAACCCAAAATTTTAAATTTATGGTCCTAGAGACTAAATTCCAAGGTAGGGTCAGGAGGTTCATTACAAATGGTATTGGAGAAATCAATTTCAAGCCTTATGGCCTATGGGCCAATACGCCTCCATAGGGTATGGACAAGTTTTAGCCTAAAATTGGCCTCACTACCACAACCTCTTCTAAAGGGTCCTGGTATAAGTGTTAAATCTAGACTCCTTAAAATTGAATCTAAATATTAAAAATGTTTAGAGAAAAGAATGGGGAAGCCCATTTGGAGTTCTTGTTGTATGGAATATTTATGTTTGTCATAAAATGAATTTGTTAGGAATGGACAACATAAATACATATGTTGAACAACAAAAGAGTTTGAAATCTATAAGGTAAGGTAGATTGTCAAAACATGGAACATGAGATATTATTCTTAAGATAAAAGAAAATATAGAAAATGGAAAAAAACAATACCCTCCCATATATAAATTATGGACCGATATATTATAGAATGTAAATGACGGTGTATATGGTCTAAAATTAAATAATTATAAGCAAGAGGGTTGAAATGTCAAGAGCATAGCATAGTCATCCATACTCTAATCTTTAATTTGGATGTGTCATGGAGGTTTTAAAAAACCCTGGTACGAAGAACGAAGTTAGAATTAATTTATGCATGGTGATTAAATTGAGTTAAGCCACCAAAACTAAAATTTTATACATAAAAATAAGATGATGGTGTAAGTTCAATTTTTGAAACATAGAACAAGGGGATATTATTCCTTAGAATAAAAATTAACTTTTACAGTTGAAAATTTAATTACCTTCCATACCCGTATCATGGATTGATTTCTATGTTATACATTTTTGGGATATATATTAAAATTTGGGTTAATAGATAGCATAAGCGGCCTCACCAAAGATTGAATCCGAGTGCGATATATATGTTGTGTATATAAGATTTGTATGGGCATACCCATTAGTTAACAACCATCCAAGTAATATTATCCTCGACAGAATATCACAACAAGGAGAATGAGTGTCAAGAGCGCTTCCCAAGTGCGTTTGGGCATCGATCGAGTTTTTCCTCTCTCTGGAGCATCGCAGTGTTTAGCGGTTGGATGATGCTTTGTTTCCATACCAAGTGAGGGTCCCATTTCTCATCTAAGGTTAAATCATGATTCGCCATGCCCTGCGTCGAAGCTGGCTTTGGGGATGGGTTGCCACTAAGATGAAGCGACTCTGACTGTGCTAGCTCAGGAAGATGTTGGAGGGCTACAATTCAGGCGATAGGATGGAGAATGGGTTGGAGTGAAGTCGATCCTCCAGTCCTGCACATGGGATTGTCAACGGGGAATGGAGTTCGAATCAACATACATTTCTAAATTAATCATCAACACCAGGGATAGTGTGTAAACAAAAAACAAAAAATAAAAAAATCTCTACTGATGTTGTTTTCCATTGCACTACAGACAATTACGTGTTGATAGAGTTACTATACAACTACGTGTGTAATAAGGATGACATGGGCTACATCCAAAATTTACGGCTCAAGCTTCGAATAATGGTCCTAATCATATAATCCTAGATTGCATGGCATGAATATGCCAATAGTTGGCGTGCAGTTGTGGTGGATATTGGAAAAATACTTATCTGTAGCTTTGCTAGATGACGGGAAACATCCAAGAGAGCTTGATCTCATCTAATAATTTGGAGAGGTAAGAAAATATTCGACCCCCAAAAAAGAAGAAGTCGATTTTCTCTTTCCTCACGAATATAATAATTCTATCCATTAAACTGCTTGTAAAAAGCAACAATATTGGATAAGATTGACATTCTTTCCATTTAGAACACTACCTTATGAATGTATATCACAAGTTTAAAGGGATAAAACAATGTTTCTTTTTTTTTCGACTGAGAGTAGAAGGTTTCTTAAATATCGTGCACACTAGTTTGGGTGATTCTAAAACCATGAATTATGGATAAAAGCAACCAAAAAGCCACGCAGACTTAAGAATGATGGATTTCATTCTATTTTTTGTATTATTCTAGTTTTGTTTGATAAAGGAATGGAAAAAAAACTGTAGGTTTCCTAATTATGATAATGAATTAAGAAAAATATGTTGAAAGCAACAATGTTGCTATAACAAATGATAAGGGAGGGATAACAGAAAGTGGGAGCGATGTCTTCCCTGGTTAGACTGTTGTTCATTGATTAGTAATATTGATTCCTTGTTCTAGTGGTTATAAAACACATAATCTGTTAGTTTGTATATGCACTATCTCTTTTGAGCCTTTATGTAATGGCTACTATTTTATCATAAGTTTACGTGGAGGGAAGAACGAGTATGGCACTCGACTAATGATAACTAAGGCTGTAGTGTGGTTTCATTGCTGCAACCTCCATCGTGCCTGCCCTTGGTATGAGAGGTGACGAGGTTACGGAGTCGATGATAGTGTTGCCGTACTGACAACCGTGCAATAGAAAATCCATAGTTGCTAAATGTTTGCGGCAGACTCTTGAATCCCAACGCCCCTCCTTCTGTGACATTGTTCTCATTATTCATGGGCCCAAAGCTATCCTGATAGGTAATTAACGTTATGCCGTTTTGAAATAATTAACGAATAACTATTTGTTTGAGGTTATCGTGTTCCTGTAATGTCGATATTAAATCTCATTTATTTCATTCTGCTTACACATGGATAATCAATTATGAGCATTTTAAACTTAAAAATTCTATCAGCTGGATAAAGTGAATATATATGCACTTTATAGATGCATATAAAGGTGAATATAAATCCACTTTATAGATGCATATATTCACTTTATAGATGCAGTTTAAAGGTGAATATAAATCCACTTTATAGATGCAGGTTGAAGCTTACAGTATATTTTTGGTCTTAGTAATTGATTCGATTCCCATGTTCCAGTCTAACCAAAAGTCTCTGATTGACTGTTTGAGGGATAAAAGGAATGGAGAATAGAATAAAGCACCTTGTATAGATGCATTTCTAGTTGGAAAATGAGCAGAGGGAATGGATATTTCCTCTTGCAACAATGATGCTTGTGTCATTGTTCTAGGATTAGTCGCAACCCTTTTCACCGGTTCAAAATAATTGCATGTATGCAGTCCTATCATATTTCGTTTCAAGGGAGGGGGAAATGGGGTTCCAAAAGTAGTTTCTGTAAGCAATTTATGTGGAATTATGTCCAAGCTATTGTGGAAAATTGTTTTACACGTGAGAAAAATACTTGTGTTTTGAGAAACATTACCACATTATATATGAGTACAAGTACTTCCATTGTTTAAAATTTAGGGTTTGAACTAAAAAAATGCTTTCCCTTGGGTATTCTTATTGGTGAATCCTCTTAGATTATTGTATACACTTTTGCTTGTATTTTGTATTGTGAGTTGTGTGCTTTGCTTTTATTTTTTGACACCCTATTAGGGTTGATTATAGATTTTCCTCTTATGATAATGTCCATTCAATGGTTCTGAAATAACGTAATTATTTTCTCACTCATCGGTCTGCTATCAAGTTTCAGGTAAAACCTGTGAAAATAGAAATATATGAATGAACTAAAATATAAGGATGATATCAACTCGTGACACTGTGTTTTTGAATTTGTGGTAACTCACTGGTTAATGGACGCAGCTCACCGTGAAGGATCCACAAAATACTACCACGCAAGGTGTCTATTGTCACCAGTCAGTGGATGGCTTCGAGCTTTGATCGGTAGCCTTCTCTTTGAATGATTGAATGATTGATTTATAAGTTCCCTTAACCAACAAGGATTTGCAAATGGCATACTAATACTTTTGTTTTATAATGGCTGTGGGTTCACAAATCGTCAAACCAAAATGGAAAGAATAAAATAAGCAAAAAGTTAAATGTTTGAAATGGCTAGAGGATATATAATCAAATAGTCTAAAAAAAATTCATAGAAAAAAATGATCTTCAATAATATTAAATATTAAACCGTTCAGGAAAATAATTTAAGCCCTTCTACAAGATAAGATATCTATACTTGTAAGATATCCATATTCGTATGCCTTACAACGTTCTCTTATATCCATATTATATGAAAGATGAGTTATGTTTTTTCTAAGTCAATGTGAGACTTAAAATTCCCTTATTCTATACAAATTTAAAAGTTAAAATTATGCACAACTTTTCTCTGAAAAGTATATAATGCGTTCTTTTGTTGATAATGAGTAAAACTCGTCAAGAGATATTGATTTCAGAATTTCGTGGCTCTCAAGGCGTTAAGCACCTATAAAATACTGCCGTGCCCCTTCTACCTTTAATCTTTCCAGCGAGATTTCGAGCTTGAGATCTCTCACAACTGATTGGTATCATTGAAATCTCTACAGTAGTTTTCTGCAGTTTAATGAAGTCCGCAACAAATGTTTATTGACTCGCATTCATACCAAGAAAAGTGTGGAAGCAGTACCGTTGTGATAAAAATAAAACAAAAGGTTCATCAAGAGCAATTGAACAACAGTAGGAGCTCAGTGAGAAAGGTCATCAAGGAAGAGAGAACCCCAAAAACTGTAAGGGAGTCAGTACCTAAGTCAAATGGCAAGGCATTGATAAAAAAACTACAAGTTGTTCTCTACACCATGCTGAAAGCGATAATCTCCAGGAATATGTTATTTATTAGGAGGCAGTCGCCCTTCTCTATTTTTTCAGAATTGCATGCTTAATTTGCAAATTGTTTGCTGATTCAAAAAATGCAAATTTGATTAGATTGTTTCAGTCAGCAGCGAGCATCGATCTTTGGACGATCTGAATCACCTCACATATTTGTGCTTGTGATGATACAATAGTAGTCTCTGATCTTCATGAGATGATACTGCTTCTCCATAGAGATGCATTTGAATGGCCTTACAACGATGCAATTAAAATATGCAAATTTCCATAGCCATTATGAAGAAATTTCTGGTTGCAGCGGATTATCTCTTGCAACATTCTGCAATATGAGTATGTGTGGATGGGCTAGGAAGGTGATCATGCCTGTGACAAGAAAGTGCGTGAACATCTCATTTTTTTTGGAGCATGAGATCAAGTTGAGATAAAGAAACTTATGAAGTAGGTATGATTCAAGCATGTAAAGCATGAAGAATTTGTTTTCTAAAAATGTCTTCTTTGTGAGTAATTATGCATAAAGCATAATGAATGAGTTCATTAATGATTTAATTGTATATTTCAAATTAGAACTGTTGAGGTACGTGCAAGATAGATGTGAAAACTCTTTGGCAAGAGCTAGAAATTCTACATGGAATAAGTAGTTTGCATGCAGTTAAGAAAATAACTTCTCATTGGAATTGTACAGAAGAGTTAAATCCTTATTATTTCTGAGGAAATTTTCTACCTGCAATTTTACGTTATGTTATTGGGTTGATCTTTGATGTAATTCTCCAAACTAGCCATGCTTGAGCATGTGGAGATTGCGGTTCGGAGGTGAAGGTAAAAGACGTATATATGCATGATGGAAACTAGATGTACATGAATGGTACAATAGGTGTATGGCTAAATAAAATCTCACCTAATACCTAAAAGGTGGAAGAATACGTGGTTAAAGTCCATTTTATGCAGGTGATACCATGAGGATGGTATTATAGGATGTACAACAGATGGACTATGTACAACGGGACATATGAGACAATATGACTACATATGCTACAAGGTTGAAAAATGAAATGTGTTTTGGTGTGTATAACATTCCTTGTGTTTAGGTATGCATGGAGTCATTGGATAGATGCCTGTCTAGGTAAACAAACCTGGAGGTTACCCAGAAGAAGGAAAGTAAGTTTGGTATAAGTAACTATTGTTAATTGTAGTTTGGCATACATACAATTATGAAGAATATATATTGTTATGTGAACTAATCTGTTATGACCTTGTAGCCATATTAATGCAGAAAATATGCTAACTAATGTATTGTATGTAGAGAGATTGCAAGAAATAGATGTTCGAAAAGAACACAAAGGGTTGAAACAAAGCAAGCAGAGAACACACATTCTTCAGATAAAAAAATTGATAAGCAATAGCTGCTTTAATAATATTAAGTAACAGATTATGATATTTATCATAGTTCAAAATTTGCATCTATAATTCTCACAAATGGTTTGAAAAAAATGTTACAGATAGCTATGAAAGGAGAGCACTCCTTGAGACTGATGTAGCTATGGAAGGATAGGTGCTGGGAGAACTCCTTGTGATTGATGTACATCGGAAAAATTGTCTCAGATGGCAGAGCCATGAGAGTTGTTGATTCAGAAAACAATTAACTGTGAACAACGACATGATGTAGTGATACACTGTAGATGGTGTAAAATTTAAGGGGGGGAGTATGTAACACTCCTCCCTTATGTACTAAATTATTGTAAACCTAAGCTAAGTTAAAGCTAGGTGTGATATCCTCCCTTGTGTGTTAAATGTTTGTAAACCTAAGCTGAGGAAATCTAGGTTTGATACCCTCCTTTCTGGGTTAAACTATTCTAAACCTAAGTTGAGGAAAGCTAGGTCATATGTAATATGAAAAGAAAATGTGTTATTAAATAAATTAATAAAATAAATCACTTGGAGGGTGGAGCACTAAAGGAGAGGAGATTCTTATCAAATTCCATTGAGGAATGGGATAGAGACAAACCTTTCATCATAAAGATTCTAGATGTGATTCTAGATAAGATTTGATGGATTGGTGATCCATCAGATGGATGTGAGATAAAGATCCATCGGACATAAAAGCTTTGCGGGAGATAAAGGAAATATTTTATGAGGAAAATCCTGATGGGAGATAAATACGAGCTTTTCCAAAAAAAGAGCTAGGAAATTGGAAAAATCCATAAAAGAGGGATGCCGCTAAAGGTAACTAAATCATGAAATATGGTATTAAATACCCAGTGCATTGATCAACTGAGGACAATTGATCCTTGGCAAGATATTCAGCTCATGGGGAATCAAAGGTGATTCATGGCTATTTGGTGGTGCTCCTCCCTCCAAGTGAGGTTTTAGTTGACTTCAAATGGGTGAAATGTTTCTATGATGACTCTTACTCTCTCTCTCTCTCTCTGTTATAGTTCCAGTTTGTTTATGAAAATAGTTTCATATGTTTATGTTATTGTTCCAGTTTTTCTATGAGATGATTGCCTAAGTTTCCTTGCCATGATAATCTCGCATGACTTACATAGGCTTATGTACTAATAGACTTAACGGTGTTCCTCTCTACTCTGATAAGATTCACTTGCATAGTATGGGTTCTATATTAATGCTTACTTGTTATGAAGTTATATAATTTAGCTCATACTTTTTTGATGGTTGATTTCTTATCTCTATTTCGTACTGTTGAAATGGTTAACCCATGTAGCTCAGTTGTATAGATGAGGTTTTATATATATATGGAAATAATTGTTGTCTTATATATGTGGCCTTTAATGTATACGAGAAATGGTTGAATAAGGGTAATTAGCTATTATTACTGGTCTCACAACGTTAGATTTATCATGATTGACTTGCATTCAGATTTCTAGTGTGAAGTTATCTGTACAAGTACATTAAATGGGTTGACACATAAGTAGATTACCAATGCTAATGTATTACTATGAAAGTGATGAAAATATTGTACATATGACCTCTTTTACATCTAAGAATAGGGTTAGTAGCGGAAGCATGGCAGGACGTTATATATATACTAACATGGTTTATGCTGAGATTATGTATGAATATGTGAGATGACTATGGATTCTCTACCTGATTGTATTACATTTACTACGGAGATATGGTATGCTTGTAATTCTCTAAAGTGATATCTAATTAGGCATACTCACCAATTGAGGAAATAATTTTTCCCATTTTATGACTAATGGGTTAAGTATCTGTGTGGCAAGTGTAACTAGTATTCATGTGAATGAAATGCTGGTCAATAATGTAGTGTACACTACAATGGTCATGAAATTAATTTCCACTAGTGCTGGTAGAGATTTACCCAGATATTTTGATAGGGTGCCTACCATCACAAGTTTAATGGTTGATCACATACATCAGATATGTTAATGAATCTATGGTTCCATATAAGAGAACCAACAAAACAATTAATGAGAAATATGTACTATGCAGTTAAGAAAATAACTTCTCATTGGAATTGTATAGAAGAGTTAAATCCTTATTATTTTTGAGGAAATTTTCTACCTGCAATTTTAGGTTCTGTTATTGGGTTGATCTTTGATGTAATTCTCCAAACTAGCCATGCTTGAGCATGTGGAGATTGCGGTTCGGAGGTGAAGGTAAAATACATATATATGCATGATGGAAACTAGATGTACATAAAATGAAATTTAGGGAAAATAGGTATTATGGTTTTAAATGAATGGTACAATAGGTGTATGGCTAAATAAAATCTCACCTAATACCTAAAAGGTGGAAGAATATGTGGATAAAGTCCATGTTATGTAGGTGATACCATGAGGATGATATTATAGGATGTACCACAGATGGACTATGTACAACGGGACATATGAGAAAATATCACTACATATGCTACAAGGTTGAAAAATGAAACGTGTTTTGGTGTGTATAACATTCCTTGTGTGTAGGTATGCATGGAGTCATTGGATAGATGCATGTCTAGGTAAACAAACCTGGAGGTTACCCAGAAGAAGGAAAGTAATTTTGGTATAAGTGACTATTGTTAATTGTATTTTGGCATACATACAATTACGAAGAATATATATTGTTATGTGAACTAATCTGTTATGACCTTGCAGCCATATTAATCCAGAAAATATAATAACTAATGTATTGTATGTAGAGAGACTGCAAGAAATAGGTGTTCGAAAAGAACACAAAGGGTTGAAAGAAAGCAAGCAGAGAACACACATTCTTTAGATAAAAAAAATGATAAGCAATAGTTGCTTTAATAATATTAAGTAACAGATTATGATATTTATCATAGTTAAAATTTTCATCTATAATTCTCACAAATGGTTTGAAAAAAATGCTACAGGTAGCTATGAAAGGAGAGCACTCCTTGATACCGATGTAGCTATGGAAGGATAGGTGCTGGGAGAACTCCTTGTGATTGATGTACATTGGAAAAATTGTCTCAGATGGCAGAGCCATGAGAGTTGTTGATTCAGAAAAAATTAACTGTGAACAAGGACATGATGTAGTGATACACTGTAGACAGTGTAAAATTAAAGGGGGGGAGTATGTAACACTCCTCCCTTATGTACTAAATTATTGTAAACCTAAGCTAAGTTAAATCTAGGTGTGATATCCTCCCTTGTGTGTTAAATGTTTG
>APFE030832425.1:2932-23059 GCA_000404065.3 Pinus taeda
CATTGCATGTTTGTGATTGATGTTTTAAATTGTGAATTGAATTTTGCAAAGAAGTAGAGTAGGTTTGTATCTTGTGATTTTGATTAAAAATTCATGAGTCGTTGCAAATCTACACCATAATTTCTACATGGTAACATAGCAAGAATTTCAAAGTTGTTTCTCTGGAGGTTCGAATTTGTAGTTTGGTGTAGTAGGATCTTTTCATAGATGAAAAGATGACCTACAACTGGTTGAGGCTAGAGTATGCCTTATAAGGCAACTCTAATTTCATTGCATGGAAGGATCACATGGAGGTGGTATTGGATGACAATGAATTGCTAGAATGCATCAAGAGAGATGTTGCAAAACCAACAAAACTTGATGTCCAAAACCTTGCTCAGTGGAAGAAAGATGTAACCAAGGTGAGGAGAATAATATCGAAGGGAGTACGGGACCACATTGTCACTGATATCAATGGGAAAGAAAATCCTTATGCAATGTGGCAGACACTGACAGATCTGTTCTAGAATAGCAGTGACCACATGAAGATAGCATTGAAGGATAAACTTAGAAATATCAAGATGCAGAAAATGACACTATTCAGTAGTGCTTGAGCAGGTTCACACAAGTTCGTGATGAGCTTGCAGGAGTTGGTGTTATTGTTTGAGATGATGATTTGGTAAGCCTAGCACTTATAGGCCTTCCCAAGAGTTGGCATATCTACTAAGAATCGGTGAACGGGAGGGAGAAATTATCGAATTGGGAACGATTATGTTCTAATTTGGTACAGGAGGAAATAAGGTAGAATATCAGAGATGCGACTTCATCCAAGGGTGAGGATGAAGAAAAATTTGCATTGGTTGGAAAGGGAAGAAGGGAAAAGGGAAGAAATCTCAAACCAAACTAGAATCTAGCTAAGGGGGAAATAATAAATATTAGTCCAAAATTAAATGCTTCCATTGTCATGAATTTGAGCACTATGCCATGAAGTGTCCACATAAAAAGGAAAGAAAGAAGACCTGAGGAGGAGCAGTAGGTGAAGCCTTGGCTTCACAATTTGAACTTGACTTTACCCTTATCACATGCATGGTCAACACAATGATGGGGAGTATGTGGTACTTGGACTTAGGTGCCTCGTTCCACATGACAGGGTGTAGAGGTTTTTTCAATGGACTGGAGGAGAAATTTTTGCAACATTGATCCGGGGGACGACAAAAGGTAAAACGCGACCAAGATTGGTACAGTCACCTTTTAGAGGGAGTCAGGCTCCCCCCTCAAGCTCAAGGATGTCATGGTTGTTTCGGTCCTAAAGAAAAATCTCATATTTGCTACAGTTTTGGAATACCATGGTTATGATGTGATCTTCAAAAAAGGAAAGAAATTTTCAAGACACATAGCCACGAGACTAATGAAGCAGATTGGGGTTCATCTGAAGAAGCTATATAACCTACATGTGGAAGACTGTGTTGCATTAAGCACTAAGGCATAGAAGGTGCAGAGTTGTAAATCCAATGAAATTTGGCATAGAAGACTTGGCCATTTGCATCACGGTGCCCTGAAGATTATGCAACAAATAACCACATGCCTCCCCAAAGGAGCACTTGAGCAGTAGGATGTGTACAAAGGATGTACTTTGGTGAAGTACACAAATTTTACATTCCATGATCAAGACAACAAAGCACATGCAGTCTTAGAAAGGATCCACTCTTATTTATATGGACCTTTCTCGACAACCTCCACTGCCAAAAACAAATATTTTGTCATTTTTATTGATGACTTCTCACAGAAGTGTTGGATATTCTTCATGTAGAAGAATGATGAGACATTCTGTATAATTCAAGGCACTGGTTGAGAAAGAAACCAACAAGAAGGCGAAGGCTCTCAGGAGAGATAATGGAGGTGAGTACGCGACGAATGAATTTAAACATTCATGTGTGAAAGAAGGAATTCGATGGGAGTTGACAACACCCCACAACCAGGAGAATAATGGGGTGGCTAAGAGAAAGAACCATAGAATTATGGGAGAAACAAGGGTGATATTGCATGACCAAGGCCTACCTATGCATTTGTGGGCTAAGAAATGCAACACAACGGTCTATTTGCAGAACCAGAGTCCTCATAAGATTATGAGCATGATTACACCGAAGGAGGATTTCTTGGTGAGAAAGTCAGATGTGTCACACTTCAATATTTTTGGAGCCTCTGTTTACGGCCATGTATTTAAAGAATCAAGGAAGAAGCTTGAGTCGACAATAGAATCGGGGGTATTTATGGGTTACGTAGAAACTCCCCACAACTACAGTGTGTACTTTCCATCCCTCATAATGATGGTTGTGTGAAGGGATTTAAAGTTTGGTGAGGAGAAAGCGATGTTTTGCTCTCTTTAAAGGGAGCTTTAGATACCACCATAAGAGGAGATTTTAGCTCCAAAGGAGGAACCTCAAGGGTGCAGAGGGTGGAGACAACCACTCTAGTAGAACCATCTTGAGAAGGCATAAAAAGGACCAGGGAAATTGACAGACTTGTGCAAGATGCGAGGGAGAATGTGTGTGCTCCTTCAAATTTGCATAGGCAGAGAATGTCACATGATCGGTACATTGGCTACATGGCTCTAATGACTGAGCTTGTAGAGAATAAGCCATCCTCTTTCGAGGAAGCAGTAGAGAAACTTCTATGGGTTGATGTTATGGTGGAGAAATACAAATCCATTGTAAAGAACAATGTTTGGGATGTGGTCCCAAGACCAAGATAAATTAGTTATGGGTTCAAGATGGATCTTCAAGGTGAAGTAGGCAACAGACGAAATCATAGAGAAGTATAAGGCCAGATTTATGGCCAAGGGGTACTCTCAAGTTTAGGGAATAGACTATGAGGATACCTTTGCTCCTATAGAAAGGTACTCATCCATTATATCAATTCTTGCTTTGGCTACACAAATGGGGTGGGAGATCCACCAGATAGATGTAAAGACAATATTCCTCAATGGAGTTATTGAGGAGGAGGTGTACATCGAGAAACCAAAAGGATTTGAGAATTTTTATCAAGAGTCTCATGTGTGCCAACTCAAGTGAGCATTGTACAGTCTCAAACAAGCACCCCGTGCTTGGTACACTAGGATCAATAGCTATCTCACTGGATTGGGCTTCACCAAAATTGAAGCAGATGCGAACCTCTATCATATCTTGGTAGAAGGTAAATTTCTTATTATTGTCTTGTATGTTGATGATTTGATTTTAACTAGTGATGAGCAGCTAATCAAATATTGCAAGGAGGACCTTGCAAGGAAATTTGAAATGAAGACATGGGACTGATACACTACTTCCTCGGGTTGGAAGTATGGCAAAGCAACGGGGAACTATTTGTCTCTCAAGGAAAGTATGCGAATGAGATACCACAAAAGTTCCGCTTGGGGAGTTGCAAACCCATGAAGACACCTCTAGCGACCAACTAGAGGAAGGAGGATGCCACTTTAGGTGAGGAAGTAGTTGTTACCATTTATCGGTGGCCAGTGGGTTCACTGATGTATCTTGTGAACACATGGCCAGATATGTGCTATGTAGTCAACTAGTTGAGCAAAGCTATCGTTAGGCTGACCAAATTGTTTTGGAAGGCATCTAAGCATGTTTTACGGTACCTCAGAGGCACTACCCAGTTTGGAATATGGCTTAGACAGACAAAGGGAGTGAAGTTGTGTGGCTTCACTGATGCAGATTGGGAGGGAAGTCCATCAGACCAAAATAGTACATCAGGTGAAATTTTTCAGTGTTGGGTCCAAATTTGTTTCCTATTATAGCAGGAAGCAAAGATTGGTGGCACTCATCTTGATAGAATCATAATACATTGTTGCAAGTCAAGTAGCATGTGAGGCGATCTAGATGAGAAATATACTTGTTGGATTGTTTGGTCAGATGATGGATCCAACTGTGATCTAATATGATAACTAGAGTTGCATCAAGCTCTCTAAGAATCCTGTATTTCATGATAGATCCAAGCATATAGATATTTGATGTCACCATTTACAGGACTATGTGCAGAGGTAGATAATATTTCTACAATACATTCCGACAGAGGAACAAGATGTTGACATTTTGACAAAGTCCTTGTCAAGAGGGAAGTTTGAGTTCCACAGGTGCATAATAGGGGTGGGTGATAATCACTTTCTTGTTGAGAGGGAGTGTTGAAAAATGCAACAATAAATTCTCAATTTGATTTTGCCATGATTAAATTTAGAAAATTTGAATTTCCACTTTAGCAGACAACTTGAATGTAGTTAACTTGTGTGATATGGATTTTGTCAAAAAGCTTACTCAGTAAATTCGATTTGGAGGAGTTAGATTTCAGTTACGCATGTGCGATTTCTAATTTGTAGCAGTCAAGGTCAATTATCTCAAGTTGTTTTCATTTAAACTAGTTCCAACTGTTGGAGGAACTAGTGGAAGGTTAGTTGTGCAGTGGGACTTCAGTCAAACTCAATGATCGTCCAGTTAAATTATTAATCAACCCAAAATAGCTAGTGCATGTAGAGAATTCAAGTTCCCCAGCCGTGGTGGAGATTCCAAGGCAGTGTAACATCATTTGTAGACTAGTATTGAGTGTACAAGAGTTGCATATAGTCAGATGATCAACCTTTCGAATTTCATAATCCATTTTAGAGAAAGTCCTAAATAAGAGGGGCCTAATTTCTCAAGGAAGCAGAGGCAGAAATTGACTAAGTCGGGGTCAAAGCTTCTCAATGAGAAAAGAGATAGGTTATTCAATTGCAAGTTGTGCTTAGTTGAGCAAACCAATTGTAATACATCTTTATTCATCATATTAATGTAAGCAGAGATTGGGGTTTTTAGCATATTATTTTCCCCGATAAAAAATATTGTGTGCATGTGTGTTATTTCTCATTTCTTGTTTGTGATTGATGTTCTAAATTGTGAATTGAATTTCATAGAGCAATAGAGTAGGTTTGGGTCTTATGATTTTGATTAAAACCTCATGAGCAGTTGCAAATATACACCATAATTTCTACACAAAGAGCACGAGCATGATGGAATTGCAAGAGATTGAGCAGCCAAGAATGCATGTGCACTAATAGGCATTAGGAAAATGGTATGATAGGTGTATATAGACATGTTAAATGCATACACTATAAATGATCATACTTATCGCATGAATGAAGACTTAGAGTATTTAGTTGTCATAAGATAACTAAGATGATTAACCATGGTTAATGATGAATATGTAGCAAAGGAACATGATAACCATATGGCCAGAGAAGCTAATGGAGCTGCTACAAATAGTCTCATGGAGATAATTCTGTGGATAATAATGCATTAATTGAGAGGTTGGTAAATAAGAATCCAAGAACCCTTCAAGAGATACCAACTGATCAAGCAAAATCCAGAGCTACTACAACCATGCATGTATGGTTTTTGCATTCTCATAGCATTGAAAGGGAATTATGTACAAATTCCTTTAGTAAAATCTTAATATCAACAATGATATGAATGCATGAATGGAAAGTAAATCAAGAGCTAACACTTTCTATGCTCTAAGTGAGGTTAAGTCATTTAATAATTCCATGTTGCCTGGGATGGATGATTTCTTGTTGTTTTTTGCCCTATGAGAAAGGATAACATGTTATGCTTATTCCTATAAGACACATAATTTGAACGAATACAAGCCCTCCTAAGGTAGGTTGTAATTTAAGATTTCATAGATGTACATGAATGATGAGAAAAGATTCAGGTAATGTATAAACATGTTAACGTGAATAATTGAGGTATTGTTTAAATGCATATTATGGATATTCACATGAAATGGACAAGTAAGATGTTGGAATTAGAGAGTTGGTACTAACTTGTGAAACTAAGATAATCTCAGGAACTATTGGATGCTAATGTAGTCACATATGAAGGGACTACAATAAATCTCCGATTGAGGAAGCAAACATACATAATGATGAAGAATACAACCAAGTCTTTCTTGTACTATTAGATTAGATTTGACCTACTTGTTTAAACTTGTGAAGAGGACATATATGTTGGATCGTAATATGGTCTTCTGAAGTGTCTATGTTATGTAGAATGATAGGTTATGTCTAGGAGGAAATGTAAAACCTAGTTGATCGTAATTGTTCAAGGGAAATGGAGCTTGTGAATTACAAGCTATGCAAATGAATTAGAATGGGAAAACCCTTGAATTTCTTCCCTACTAATGTTTTGCTAGGGGAAAAAGGGTTGGAACGTACAAAAATTTATAAATGCTCGAGAATGATTGATTGAATGATACATAAATGATAATGGTATTGGTATAGCCTATGATTGAAACAACTTGTATCCATAGGAGTGGAAGGCCGAGGGACCCTTAGGCTATTACAAGAAGTAATTTGGGTTGTTAAGCCTATTGAAGGTTATGAGATAAATTTAATAAAATATTGTTGCATATGTTTAATATGTTGGAATTCTATATGAACTTGGAAATTTTCCCTTTTTAAGTTGAATACAAAGTTGCATTAAGATGACATATTTAAATAATTAGAAATCAACCAAGAAAGGCTTGAATAGGCTAGTGGGAACAACTAGGCTATGTAGTCCCCAAGTTGTGTAATATATTTAGAAATGGGAGCTACCCCTTGAAAATATTTTTTTGGATTGTTAAGCCTTTCTTTAAATTGAAAAATGTTGAATTGTGAAATACCTTAAGCTTGAGCATGTTTGATCTATTGCTGGTATATGAATGTACAATTGAAATATTTACACTAGAGCAGTCATATAAATTAAATGGTTGGTAACGTGATAGGAATTAAAACACTTACCTCATGATACATCTCACATTGCCATGATTAGAAAAATGATAAAAACTATAGTTATAATATATATATATATATATATATATAATATATATATATTTATAATATATATTATATATATATATATAGATATCTAAATTTTTTTCCTCTCATAAGCCAAAAAACCATTACATAGTTTAGCCATTCACTATCATCAAACTTTACAGCATATGGTTTCAACTTGCCCACTAGGAAACCAAGTATTTTTACCATCTGCGAATAGAGTAAAAAGACCAAAACTGATAAAAAAAAAAAAAAAGTAGAACATTCTTAGCATCACTAGTGAATCTATGAGAGTATTATGCCATAAGGAACTAACAACAAACATCTAATAGCTATGAGTCAGAGGAATTTGCTAGTCTCAGATCTCGTACACTAGAACTTGGAGGAGTGGATGGGGTGGCAATGCATGGGATGTGATGCTTGATTTGAGCTAGACGAGTGCCCATCCTTTCCATGTGAAATTTTATATTGTGCTGCTCTCTTTTCAAGGCCATGAAGAGAGCAAAGATATTATATTAGTTCGCATATCTTTCCATCAGGATCCTTCCCATTAAAGTTTTCATCTTTGAGTAAATAAATAAGGGTTAAAGGTATTGCTTCCTAATCAGCTGCCCAAACTCCTCCGTTAATTTCAATCAGTCATAACATGTCTATCCTTGGCAACCATGTTTTCAAAAGTATGCATTTCGTTTCGAATGTCATTAGGGATGTTCAAGTGGAAAGCATCAACAAACTCTTGGGCCCTATGGTGATCACGATTACGACCCTGGGGGCCTCAACCACCCTGTTCCCACCGGCTCCCCTCCCACCCACCCACCCCCCCTCCCACGTCCCCGCTTATATGACTTCTCATGCGCTACTGTTACATGGTGGTAAGTTGTCGGGGTTGCATCTAGATAAAAATTGGACACAATATACAATTAACAAGGCAATAGATATAGGACCATGAAAAGGCTCTCAACATTGGAACTGTAAGTAAAACCTCCCAACCAGGACCACAAAGAAAAATGAAGCCCACAATAGTTAAACTTGAATATGCTAGGGATCAAATAATATCTAGAAATAGAAAAATGACCACAACAAAGCTCTCAACACTGGAGCTGTAAGTAAAACCCCTAACTAAGACCACAAATACAACTAAAGCCCATGACAATTAAACATGAATACACACAGGGACCAATTATTACAGTCAAAAGCCCTCCCCCAAGGTGTGGAAACGGTGCTAAAAGACCACCAATGCCACAACTGAGACTGTAAACTTGAGCTATAAGCTAGCTAAAGCTATCATCATTAAGAATAAAAAGTCGTCAACCAAGCCAAACATCAAGCCAAACACAAATACAAAACAAAGAAATATGGCAAATTTTAGAGTTACCCACATAGAGGTATGCTTCAACTTCCGCATGCAGGGTGTCTCGGTTATCCAAAGAGATGTTAGTGTGGTGGGAATGATGAACCCTTGCCTTTCTGAATCAACTGACACTCCATAATTCCCACCCAAATCGATGGTTCTAAACCCTTAAACTTCCCAACAAGCTTGCATATATTCTCTCCATACCAGATGTAATGAAACTCCCTTCTCACTGTTCCAACATTCCAGAGTATCGACATTGGTCTTCCAGGAATAACAAGGGGTTAGGGTGTCCCCAAGCAAAATCTTCGTCAATGTTTCCTCACCCTTCTTCATTTAACAATGTCCTTCCTCAGACATTTCCAAATATTAATGCTTCACATGCATTGCATGCATCGGGGTGGCCGCACCACCCCCTGTCTTCATTCAACCTTATGCTAGGGTGGTGGGAATTATCATCCACAATGCTGCCATCCTCAAATTGTACCCCCATAAGAGATATTTTAAATTATTATTTTTTTTAACATCATCGGTTGCTATATTATATTTCACTAAAAGAGGAGAAAGTTGTTCCCTTGAGATACAAAATTAGTTGCCATGAGATGCGAGGAGAGTAGGAGTTACAATAACAAAATCATCCTTGTTCCTGCCTTCTAGGATTTGAAGTAAAGGTTAAACAGAAATAAATCTTAACAAACTGAAACACTAAAAAACAACATTTGCAAAACATCGTCAATCTATGTTAATGTGGCTTATATGCCTCGTTGTCAATTCTTCAGGCTTATCATCTTCTCCAACTTGCTTGATACTTGAAGAGCTTGTCGGCATTGCATTTTTCTTTTCCATCATGTATTTCAGTATTTCTATGGATTCTTCAGCATGAGCACCTCTGTTGGAGATTTGTCTGAACTGCTCATGCAATGAAGAGAGTCTGTGCAGGAACAAATTTATGTCAGCTTCATATTTTTCTTTTATAAGCCTGCTTTGGTTATCAATCTTTGCCTCCATGATCGCATGTTGACTATCCATCTTGCTGACCAAAATCCTTTGTTGGGCTCTTAACTGCTCTAACTCCCCTTGGAGATCAGCGCAATGAAGCCAATTTTCGCTCCTCGCCATAGGTGAAGAAGGTTGCTGAGCTTGAGAAAGAAGAATGAACCAGGAAACGGGCTTGAGGCACTGCTCTTGAAGGCACAAATAGGAGTTTCCGTTGGAGGGAAGGATCACTATCAGTTCTAGAGGTTCCAGAAAAGAGGGCCGTGGAAAACCGGGGAATAGAGAAGCAGACCTAGGATACAAAAAGACGAAACAGGAAAATGGAGGGGTGTGGATTGGGATAAGAAAAGGGGCATATAAAGAAATCAGAGGGGTAATCGCAGGACATGAGGGGAGAACCAAGAAGGGACAGGGAGAATCGAGGAGGCGATTCGGAGGAGCAAGGGAGGGATGGCCAGTGGGGACAAGGATGGCCAATCGTCTGACGAGGGCTGAGTAATTGATGATTTCAAGAGGGTGCCAGATCCCTATGTGGATCTTAGTCACAAGGAGGATATGATGGATCTTTGACCATGCCATCATGTCAAGAATTTTTTATTTGCTGAGGAACTGATTGGTGACATAAAGGATCATCATCATGGTCAATATTGTAGAGTTTCCACACCGTTGCAGACTAGGCAGCCCAATGGCCTGGCACATGCTTTGTTGGCTTGATTGTCAACATTTTTGTTGAGAGAGCGCAGAATATGATGAAAGCGCAAGTCTGTCATAACTTCTCCTAAAATTTGGCACCGCCTGATAATCTACTGAAGTAGAGTGTTGGAGGGTTCCCCGTTCTGAACCATTGAACTGATGACAATCGCCGAGTCTCCAAAAATCATGGCTGAGTCTATACCAAGCTTTCTAAGCTGTAAAAGACCCTGGTAAAGGGCCAAGGCTTCTGCCCTGTTGTTGGAAATGTGGCCAAGACCCCACTCATAAGACAGAATGTTGTCCCCATTAGCATTGAATATAACTCCTCTTGCCCCTGCAACTCCAGGTTTCGACTTTGAGGCCCCATCGAAGAAAAGATAGTGCATGTTGCAGTTTTTAATCCAAACTGCAAACTCTTCTTCCTTTAGCCTAATCTTCCAGTTAAGAGGAACATTATTATGTTTGTTACTGGCAACATTGCCAATCTGATTGCTGTTGTTTTTATCTAACAAGTATCCAATGAAACTTCGTTCTTCAATACTAAGTCCTATGATGTCTATGCTTCTTTGATTCTTAACTGATATAGTTTCGAGGGCGAGACCCCTTGCCTTGTTGCAAAGACTTCTAACAATCGAATCGCTATCCTTAAAAAAATTTCGATTTGGAGCCAGCCAAATGTTCCATAACATATGGTAGGGAAGGATATCCCAGACTCTCTTCACTATGTTATTCTTCCTTTGCTGCCAGAGATAGTTCTTTTTCCATTTAAGAAGAATTTCTCCTATACTGTTTTGATTGCTCCACGGGATTTGGTTGTTATGAGATAAGTTTCTCCAGCAGTCGATGGCAAAGGGACAAAGAGGTGATGCATGGATTCTTTGGCAACTAGACAGTTGGGACAGCGAGAAGGACCATTGATTCCCCACTTTTGTAAATTTTCGGCCGTAAGGATTTTCCCTTTAAGAAGGGTCCAGAGAAAAAAATTGATTTTTGGAAGGGCCTCAGATTTCCAAACCGCCTTCCAGTGATTCCAGATTGGCATGGGATAGTTAATATTGCAAATGTACTGGTGAGCAGCTTGGATGGTGTAAATAGATCCAGATGGATCCCAACGAAACCCATCTAAATCATTCTTTTTAATAGGAGCTATACTATGCAAATGAGATTGAAAGGCAAAGAGGCTTGCATTGAGGTCATTGGGTATGGTTGGGAATGACCAACCAGACCAAAGAAGGGTGTAAGGATCCCACTGGGAGATCTGGTCCAGATAATGTATGCCTATTCTTTCAAAAAAGGAGAGGATAGGATTGACTCCAACTTGTCTATTTATTGGTTGCTGACCCATGATTCTGTCAGCTCCAATATTGATACTTGCACCTCCCTTAGGAATTTTTGAAGTATTTTGAGCAATTAGAGGAATTGCTCTTTTGCATAAGCGCCAAATTTTGGAGGAATCTCTGTTGGGGATATCTTGATCAAGAAGTTGTTGCCTTGGAAAATTTAAATATTTAATTTCCAGCACCTTTTCCCACCAGGTAGGAAGGCCAGTAATGAGTCTCCAAACAATTTTACCTCCGAAAGCTAAATTGAGAAATTTGGGAGATTTGATTCCAAGACCTCCTAGGTCTTGGGACTGAATAACCTGCTTCCAATTAATAAAGTTGAATTTCTTTTTTTCATTTTTCCCTCCTTGCCATAGGAATGCACGGAGGATGACTTCCATTTTATAGTGAAAGGAGGCCGGAACTTGTAGAAGAGAGAATTGGTATAGGGGTAGAGAAGATATACCTGACTTAAGAAGAATGAGGTGACCAGTTGGGTTGAGCCAAATGGAGCCCCACTGCTACACTTTTCTTTTCGTCTTGTCGATTATAGTGTCCCATACTTCTGCCCTCAAAGGACCTGCACTTACAAGCATGCCCAAATAAGAGAAATGGGTCCAACCATAATTGCATGAGACTCCAAAAGTGTTGGAAATATTGTGGAGAACCTGTGCTATTGTGTTCCAACCGTAAATGCAGCTTTTTAGCTGATTAACCAAACCACCAGAGTATCTTATGTATTTGTATAGGAGAGACTTGGAGCGCTTGTCTATTGTGATGGATGCCCCTCCAATTAATAGAGTGTCATCGGCAAATTGTGAATGATTTATATTCTTGACTCCATTCCCAAATTATATTCCTGTAATGAGGCCAACCCTCTGATTGAATTCCAATGCTCTGCTAAATGATTCAGCCATCAAAATAAAAAGATAAGGTGAAAGAGGGCAACCTTGTCTTAGACCACGGGAGGATTGGAAAGCTTCTCCTGGTCTACCATTAACAAGAGGGGAGATCCAAGGCCTGGAAATGCAAGCTTTGATGAGATTGAGAAAGCCTACATCAAATCCCATCTTCTTCAGAATGGGCAAGAGGAAGGAGTGTCTTACTCTGTCAAATGCATTGGCCATATCAAGTTTGAGAATAAACCCTTTCTCGTTTCTCGATTGACTCGAGTGAATGGCTTCTTGCACAAGAAGAATGGAATTAGTTATTTGTCTATTGGCCAAGAACCCCCCTTGATTTTCAGAAATAAGAGAAGGAAGTAAAGGCTTTAGGCGAGTTGCAATAACTTTGGTCAGGATTTTATAGGAGGAGTTACAGAGTGATATGGGCCAGAATTGAGCAAATGAAGAGGGGCGTTTTTCTTTGGGGATGAGTGCTAGATGAGTAGCATTGGTGTATCCCCCTATTTTACCCTTTCGTTGGATCCAATTGAACATTTTTATCAAGTCCTTTTTTATAATTCCCCATAATGCTCTATAGAAACAAATGGGGAAGCCATCTGGGCCTGGGGCTTTATCAGGCTATAGAGTCCAGATCGATATTCTGATTTCCTCCTCATCAATCTCCTTATTTAGATTATCATTCATTTCCTTACTTATCCCTGTAGGAAGATGTTGCAACAGTTCTGTGTAATCCTCTTCTTCTTTTATTTCAGTCGGGAGATCTCGATAATGATCTGTAGCAACTCTTCGAATAGCCTCCTGTGTGCTTTGTCGATTACCCTCAGCATCTAAGATGGAGCTTACATTGTTCCTTATCTTTCGAGCTGTAGTTTGTTTGTGAAAAAAAGTTGAGTTCTTGTCTCCCCCTTGCAACCAAAGTTGCCTCGATTTTAACCTCCATTTTAATTCCTCTTTTGTATTTGCTCGATACAACTGTAAATAGATGTCACTTTTCTACTGTTTATTCTCTTGGGAAAGGTTGTTTTCCTCTATTGCTCTTTGGATACTATCAAGGTTATTTTTAATCCCTTTTTTAACCTTCTCTGGTTCTTGATAAGTGGTTTTAGCCCATTCTTTTATAGCTTGTTTTGTTTTTCTTAATTTGGTTTCCCAAATGAAACTGGGGGACCCTTCAATGTGCTGGATCCAAGAATTGTAGACTATTCCTGGGACTGTTGGCATATCGTTCTAGAGGGAACTATACCTGAAAGGAATGGGCCAAAGGAGGCTATGATTTTCCAACATGAGTGTTATTGGGTAATGGTCAGAGGCTGAACACGTCAGGATGCTGGCATATCCAACAAAGAAAGCAGAAAGAAGCGAGACATTGATGAGAATTTTGTCCAACCGTTCCATAATATTACCTATACCCATCCTGCGATTATTCCATGTATATCTACGGTTTTTTGGAGCAATGTCCATAAAATCATGATCCTGCCTGATATTTTCCAAATGAGTTCTGTATGGATCAGGTGTAAAACCACCTCCTCTTTTTTCATTGGCGTGGAGAATTCGATTGAAGTTGCCTCCCAAAATGATATTAGAGTTTTCTTCTGCATCTATACTATCTTTTAGATCATGCTAACAACACTCTTTGTCTTTGAAATGATTAGGCACGTAGATGTTGTAGATGATTATCATTTGCTTATCTACTTTATTTTCCAGGACTGTTTTGATCCAATGTTGATTTATTATTTTCGAAGCGCAGTTCCATATGCTCTGGTTCTAGATTGTTGCTACTTCTCATGAGGCTCCTCTTGCTTCACTGATTTTGGCTTTATACTGTCTCTGTTGTTCGATAATTCTACTCATTTCCTGCTGGCCTTTCTTTGTTTCTTGTAACAGAATAATTCATGGTTTCTCAAAATGGATAAGATCCCTTGGGGTTGCAACCTTAGAGGGGTGCCCAAGTTCCCTAATGTTCCAAGACAGGATTTTCATCATTGGATATGCGGAGAACGGGGAGGTGCTCGCCCCCATTGGTCCTTATTAGTTGTTTCTTTGTCATGTTTCCCCAAAATGTAAGTTTCTATGGGTGCTTGAGTTCCCATTGCTATGTCTTTTTGTGCGTTCTCATCCTGATGTTGCTTGGTAGATTTCTTACCCGGACCAGGTTTCTTAAATGATTCACTAGTGCCTTCGTGATCTTTGGAGGAGCTCCTCGTAATTCTATTGAGGGGAGGATCAAGAGAGTGTTGAGAGGAGATGATCAAGGGCAAGGAAGATTCATTGGTGTCTTGGAGATGGCTTTCAGGGAGAGGGGGATCCTGGAGATCAGGGGAGGAAAGAATAGAGAAGGGGTTGGATGAAGGGAAGGTCGGAGGAAGGGAGAGGGGAGGAGGCTTTGAAGGTGCAGGGGAGGAAGGGGCCAAATGAGCTGCAGTGGAGGCTGAAGGGCCTGCATCAAGGGGAGCTTTAGCTAAAGAAGTCATTTTCTTTTTTCTAACCATTTCCCATTGTTCCTCTCATGGACCATTCTCTACATCAATAAGCTTAGCACATCTATTGGAAAAGTGGTCGTATTCATGACATACCTTACATTTGAATGGGATCTGCTCGTAATCCAAATGCTAAATATGGCTCCAGTCGTCCACTTTGAGCTCGATGGCTTCCAGGAGGCCTTTGCCAAGGTCCACTTCAACACAGATCCGCGCACAGGCTTGCATGTTTTCTTTTTTTTCGCTGCGATCAATATATTTACCGACTGCATTCCTAATGGCACGAACCGATTCATATCCCCAACAATGGAGAGGGAGATGAGGGAGCCGGACCCAAACCGGAACAGCACTGGGAACATCTAGCTCTTAATCAAAATCTGGGGTCCATTTATTGAGATATAGGCCCCTGGAATCCATGAAATAGGGCCTATTTCTGAATATTAAATCCTTATCTTCTTTGGATTCAAAGTGAAAGGTGAAGTACCCTTTCCCGCAAAATCTAATGGATATTTTCCCTTGAATTTTGTCGAACCAGTTCCTTTCAACCCATCTTTGAATAGTTTTTGGAGATGGCCAGAGGCCCATGAATTGACCAATGAGTCCTTTTTCTGCCAGAGACAGAGCAACCATGCGTAGTAGAGCTGGAGGTAGGTTAACTTCTTGAAGAACATCTAGCTTCTTGACAAATTTTGAGACTACTGGACAGGGGCGCTGTGGGGGCAGTGATTTAACCAAATTTGAGAAGGCCTGTTGAGGATCGATCCCCTCCAGTGGAGCTTCCGGAGGGGCCATGGAAGGAGGCCAAAGGCCCTGATTCCTGCGCAGTAGAAACCTAGGGTGCAGTGCACGCAGCAACAACTCGTTTTTTTAAAAGAAGCCTTTTAATTATTATTATTAATTATAAAAATAATTAATATATGAGTTAAATTAACAATATATATATATATATATATATATATATATATATATATATATATATATATATATATATAATATATATATATAATACACGTACACTAACTAAAAAAACATGTAACATATTTTTAACCATAGAGATTCACCCCTATTTTACCATGGAGATTCTTAGCCATTTTTACAATTATTGTGGGCCAAGACTTACTAATCCACATGCCTCAAAATCATAACTCATGTTCATATGACACATGTTGTGATAACATTTTTTTTAATAATCAAATTAATTAAAAGGGCAAAAATGACTAATTACTTTTGAGATAAATCTCAACCCTTAATGTGACTTAATATATATATATATATTATATATATATTATATATATATATATATATATATATAGTTAACATGGACATCAAAATAATTATTTAAGTTATGTATTGAAATATTTAAAAATTTCTAAGAATGATACAATTTCTTCACATTTTATTTTTTTACTTTTAATTACTTTATTTTTTAAAAATTGATATAAAACTATGTTATTTCATATAAATATCAAACATTTTATTTATGACTAAGAGTAAGAGTGAATTTTTTTACAACTCCTCTTGTTTTTGAGTTTTTTTAATTAAAACTAACCAAACATACAATTTATTTTGTTTTTTATATAGTTGTCATTTTTTTAATTTAGAGAATATTTAATTTTTATTTTAAAAGGAACAAGTGCTAACTCTAGGTTGAGTACAAATGAAATGACACATTACCCTCATACTGGGCTGTAAAATGTGTCTCTCAAAACAATATATTGGCACATGTTTAAGATTAATTTCACAAATATGAAATATATGAATGAAATTGTATATTAGGAAAATATGTAGATTGTTATCACATATTTAATTGGAAATGAGATATGAGGCTACATAATTGCTTTCAACTATTGGAAAGAATTCACAAGACAATGACAATGGGAAGCCTCTTGAAGAAGGCTAGAGAATGAGCTAGTTAAACTCCTTGAAAGGTCAATAGTTAAATATGGATATGGATAGTGATAGCAACCATGTAAGAAATCAACCACACTACAATAATTGGTTAGTTTAAGGAATTGGATAAGAATTCCTTAAAGGTCTTTGTATTTTTAATAAATGTGTGCATTGCATAAATACCCAAGATGGATTTGATTAAAAGAGTATTTTTAATAAATTCATGCATTGCATAAATACCCAGATGAATTTGATTAAAGGAGAAAGTTTCCAACACATAAAATTGGATAAAAATCTTAAAAAATTGTGTGAACTATCTTACTCAACAACAATTAAATAAAAAAGATAAACAACAATTAAGTAGAAAATTTCTAGAAAAAAACACTGGATTTTATATTAGTTTGTGATCCGTTACATGTAATCATAACATAAACTCCTATATTGAGTTTTTTAAAAACCCATATTTTGTGAAAAAAAAATAAAAATAAAGATAAAAAAGTCTTCATAGTACTTACAGATTTAGAAGTCACTAACATAATGTATCCATGTGACGAAAAAGTCCAAGCATGGCTACTAAAAAAGATAAAAAACAACAAGGTACAGAAAAGCATATTTTGTCAGTAGAGATGAGCAGCCTTTCACATTTGTGTGGTTTTCTTCTATATATTGGTACCGCATGACTCCATAAGCATCACTAAGACCCTCTTTTGAAAGAGTGTCAGTTACCTTGTTTGATTCACAGTGGATGTGTTGTACTATTATATGAAGGAAAGTGTCTATGATATGTTTAATACCCTCAATCCACTCTGATAAAAGGGGAGGATCAAATGCATTGTGTCCTTTGATTATATTTATAAGAGTTTTCGAATCTCCATAGATATATTTATTTTTATACGTTTTGGAAGTTTTCTCACCTATTTTCTAATATAATTTACTCATAAGCTAATATGGATTTGTTAAAAACACAAATTTAAACTTTAAACTCTCCACAATCAAAATGCTCCGTAAATTTTATAGAGTAATTCATATATAGTTAAAAACCAATTTTAAACTCAAAATCAAAATTTCACTCATTCTTTTTCTATCCATAAATATCACAATTAAATCACTAAATAATAATACACTCACATATCACAAACAATTTATTATAGATAATACATTTAAAAAAAAAAAAAAAGAGACAAATATGATAGTATCAAAAATAAATATGATCATGATACGATAACATTTAAATACTTCATGAAATATGATAGTGATATGATAACATTGTATATAGCCACCTTTTTTTTTCAGAGTTAAAGCAGTGTAAATAATCTGGGTTGAGTACGTTCCATGTCCTATACTTAGGATCTGGCAGCCTATACGGCACCAAATGATCAAGATTATTGTCTCAAACTGGTGTCGAGCTCGGGCAGGTAGCCCCATTGGTCGATGGATCCCCTGCCAGTCTGCTGCCATTTTGTCATGAGCTGCGGGTTCGAACCTCTCATCCGCTCAAGTCAAGCTTCCAAAATAAAGTTGAATGGTGTGCAGCTACGACTTGGTATAGATGGGACAAAAAAACATTCCAAATTGGTGTCAAACTGGTATCATGGCGGAAAGCGAGGTGGATATTTTCTTTAATAAGCCAAGCCACAGCACCAGATAATGGACAGAGACTCTAGGGCTCATTATTAACTGCAACCCTCCATTCCTGATCGACCACTTGCAAACTCGCATTTACGAATTGACCAAGAATATGGAACAATACAGAACACCACCAGATAATGGACAGAGACTCTAGGGCTCATTATTAACTGCAACCCTACATCCCTGATTGACCTCTTGCAAACTCACATTTACGAATTGACCAAGAATATGGAACAATACAGAATACCATGACTGGAATTGATTTGATTTATCACTAAATTGTTTTTTTTCCTAATAAAATTTGGGTAAATCCAAGTTACAGTTGTTAAACTTCACGGTTTTGGGTGTCCAAATGGTTTTGGGTGCCCAAATTTTTTTGGTGTTGCTAAATCTATTTGCACTATCAAAAACGTGATTGAAACACTGCTACCTCAAGATTTCTTGAAATTTTGTTGCTCCGATTGACCACTTTTAATTGTCCTGGCAATTCCTCCGCCTTAGATGACGCCCTAGAAAAAAGGGTGGTGGTCTAATTATTATATACGGTTAATTTTTAAGATTTTAAAATTTATGTTTTAATGAGGCTTGGAATTTGACTTCCAATTATTTAGGGTGCCTGTCATAAATTTAATAAAGTTGTCAACTAATAATTAATAATAAATAAATTTTAATGAGTAGTTTACTAATAAGTAATTTACGGAGTAAGACAAACGAGAGTCATAAACACAAGAAATACCACTGAGAAAGATTGGGGCCATGCTCTAGTTGCACATTGTTGATATACATTTTTTTGACTTCAACAATTATACTAGCAATTGCATCGAGAGGTGCAAAGGAACGCTAAAGCATCAAGAAGCCAATAACAAAAACACAAGGGGAAAAATTGAAGTGTTGGTCGTGTTGAAGTGGTGTCAATATCGAACCCTGGACCCTCCTGAGCCTGATGTGCAAGATGAAGATGAAAATTCTCAACATTGTTTTGCTATCTGAAGGCTCTATTGCAAGATCACATTATTTTGCATTCGAAAGCCAGTGTTGTGTTGCATCCCTAGTTGCTCATAACTGATAGAGACTATCTGGTCACTCTCCCACTCCTTCCAATCGCTCCCCACCACAAAGAATCATCACCTTCCACTTCTTGCATATCCCAATTATCCAGTAGAGAGAGGAACAACAATGACAACGACAACAACATGTAGACATTATACAATGCTGAGTGTGGCCATTTGATGTGGAAGCTCAGCCTCGTTGGTCCCAAGATGAGTTTTGCCCCTTCACCTACCCTAATGCTTGTGTTGCTTATGGACATATCCTTCTTAGAACACATATACTCTGCCTCTTAGATCTTGTAATAATGACCGACGATTCCCATTCCCACCAAGTCATATGGTACAATCACTCATACAAGAGGGTCGTTGAATCTTCCTTAGACCTCGACATCCCAAAGCCCCTGGCAACTTTTATTCTTTACAAGCACCAACCTAGTTTGAAGCTCGACAACTCCTCTTCTCGAGCAACTTTGTGGGGTTTTTCAAAGAAATTCTCCCCAGCTCCTAAAACAAGGACATTATGGATTCTCTGCACATAAAGAAAGCCATCGTGGTAATGTCACAGGGACACAAACATGTGGGGTCGACTATGTTGGTCAAGTGCATAACAGATACCAACTTGAAAACCTCTACCCTGTGTGGCTCAATGTGTTATGAAACCAGCTCAAGAAAAGATAGAAAAGATAGATCAACGCCTTAGAATTCAGCATCTTCGAGGGGGCAACCTCCTTTACATTACATAAATGAACAATTCTTGGATGATACAAGTGAAAATACCTCCTTTCTATATATAGGAGTCTAAGGGGTCATAATGTAATCAGAGCCGACATAACAATAATAATGTAAGGGCACAATAATAACAAAAGTGGGCTTCTATGGGGCACAATAGTGACAATATGGGCATTACATGGGTACATCAATATAATAAGGGGGTTGTACTAATAACAATAAGGGGTTACACTAGTAGTATAAGAGCCTAACATGCCCCTCTCCTT